>JAHWFP010213981.1:478-10631 GCA_023313725.1 Lithobius niger | reverse complement strand
TTTGCTCTGCTTCTCTTGGTAAGCCCGTGTGTTTCAGGCTTGGAGCCACCGGTAAAAACAACATTTGCTCTGCTTCTCCTGGTCAGCCCCTGTGTTTCAGGCTTGGAGCCTCGGGAAAAAACACCATTTGCTCTGACTCTCTTGGTAAGCCCGTGTGTTTCAGGCTTGGAGCTTCCGGTAAAAACACCATTTGCCCCGACTCTCTTGGTCAGCCTGTGTTGCTGGCTATAGCTACTGTGTACATCTAATGGAGAACATATATCGTGCAGTGAGGATGATTTTAACTTCAATCAATGCATGGAGCTTCCAACAAACATGACTTTGCAATTCATTCCATGTCCTTCAAAAAACAAGGGCCGAGGGCACCCAGTATATGAGAGACATCTGATGTGAGCAAAAACCATTAAATGTAACCATTTCCTTTATTACCTGAATACCAGTAAAAATCTAAATGACCCCTTGAAGTTGAAAGGCACACACCTTTCCACCTTTCAACTTTAAGGGGTTATTTACATTTTACTGTTTATTTAGAAATACAGTAGCATTTTGGCTACAAAGGCGATACATAAAATTCGATAAACAGAACACGTGTTTTAATTTTAACAAATTTTCTCAAGATCTATATACAATTACGAATTTGAAAAACAATGTTAATTGGAATGAGCGAGTGCTTGGTACTAGTTACAGTATACTGTTAATAGGATATTTTCGATAAATCACGACAAAATTTGGTATACCAATCACTTTTTTTGTACTGTTTACAAATTTTCCACCAATATAGTATTGCAAGAAATTTAAACAAATGTGAGATTGGGATTGGGATATGGGCTTTGTAATGAATCCTAGAAAAGTCAAGCTTGTTGCAATATAAGCATTTTTTTAAATCTGTTTTTGAATTTTGCTGAATACTTTGAGAACGAATAAATCCATATATTTGAAATTAGTGCTACTGCAAAGCTCTCTAAAAACAGAGCTCTATTCGGAGCCAGTCTATTTTTTGTGAAATTTATCGAAACACCGACATTTTACCCAAACTGGTAGATGAAAATGACCCAATGCCACTACTATCTCTGTCGCTATCAATGTAATTATCGATATCAGCCAACCTGTACTTGTTAATATTGTTAATAATGAGGTCAAAACCTAAGAATAGTTTATTCACATAGTTTTAACCAAAATAAAAATCAAAAATAGGAATTTCTTTAATAAAAAGAAAATGTCTATATAATGGACAAAAAAACAAACACCACTTTTCGTGTTTGCCACATGATGATAAACACACAAAAAGTTTTCAAAAATATTCAAAAAGTTTTCACAATCTATGTAATTTTACCATAACTACATATACTACATAATTGCTGTAGGGTAGTAACGACAAGTATAAATACGTTAACTTCTATCAAGTAATAGCCTTAACATTCTGGATCAAGTAAATGCATAATAATTGTCTGTGCATAATTCAGTTTTTGGTGTACAGCTTATGATTTGCGTGTATGGCATATTTTTACCATTTATTTTTGTTATGTTAGTTCATATCTAACTACGATGTTAATCCATCAAAAACTTAAATATTCTACTTACATTGAAGGCTTTAGCTGAGAGAATGTCGGCAGATGTATTGGCATGTTGCCAAATTACTTCCAAATTAAGGATCAATTTTGAACGTAAATATGCGACAAAGCCTTCACATCCACGGACGCCTATTTTCTTCGCAAGTGGTATCATCCCTCCTGGAGTTTGACTGCATATGGTAATATCAGGCAAAGTCTGAAAGAGCTTGTAAGTAACGCCAACATCAACTGTTACTGGATAGGTATAGTAGTAATCTATTCGCTCGCATATCTGATAAACAAGTAAAGCCACACTCGTAACAAACACCAGTACCCAGATTACCTTAGTAATTAAGTAATGATTTTTCTGCAACAAGAATTCAAAATAGGATGAACTCTTGGAATTGTTTTCTTTATCTAAAAGTGCTCGAACGATCCGACGCAAACGAGTGTTCAGGCAATTTTCTTTTCGATTCAGGCCAGCAGGATGTCGTGGATTGCATGATTCCATTGAAGAGTTCTTAAAGAAATCCTGAAAAAGATAATGATGTATTTGAATTTCTATTTCTAGTTGAATTTTCCTACTATGTTTAGTTAATCTTCCTACTATTAATGCTGCACTACTTCAGTGTTACTAATGATATCCTTCTTCACTGAGATTGTGAAATGTTAGTAAAGGCTATTAGTAAAATACACCACTGACACAGACAGACGCGCAGACATAAATGACGTCATCAGGTAAACAAGACAAGATGACCAGCCGAGTGGTTGACCGTGAGCCGGGCAGACATCTGATCGTATCCGACCATACGTGACCTTATTTACAGCTGAGCATTTCGAATGTCTCTGGGTTAGGTGAGGCTCTAAGTCGAGTGGACATCTGATCAAATATGATCAGAGAATTCACGGGAGGTATATTTGCGGTGATGCACGATTCTAATGTCTGTAGGTTTAGATGAGCAGCCAAGGGGTTGATTCTAATACCGATTTAGCATTGGTAAATTCAAGCGGCCAGGCCGGACTGGGGCAGGCCGGCCAGTGCCGATCGGGACCAGTGCTGGTCCGGCCGCCCTGCCTTCGCGTTGGTTAATTCCACGGCTCACTGAGTACGATTTACAGAACCGCCACGTGTTGGTTTGTGGTACTTGACACGTTACATTTTCTGCCGCTACACTGCAGCACCATTCATAAACCATTCTGATTTAAGCGGCGCTGGCCGGCTCCGACCCTAATTTGATTTCGCGTTGGTTAATAAAGCGGTCTTGGCCGTGCCTCGCCCGGCCAGGCTCATTGGTGTGAGCCGGGCCGGCTCTCGAAATTCCGGCCTGGCCTAGGCCGGCCTGATTTCGCATTGGTTAATAAAACGGTGCCCAGCCCTCCTTGGCACGGCCAGGACCACTTGAATTTACCAATGCGAAATCGGTATAAGCCGACCAGAATCATTACCGAGAGACACATAAGGGCGGCTTACGCATCCATAAAGTTTTTAGGTTAGGATTTCCTTATTTTTTTTATTTTTTCGGTCGGGTAGGCTCGCATCATTTCGGGCTAGGCTCAGTCTTCAATACAGGTCCATTCTAACATTTTTGGTTGTCGGATTGGCCAATGAAATACCAACAAATTCTGTCACTCCAACAAACTTGATTGAATAGTTGGCAGATTGATGCAATAGGCTTTTTTTTTAAAGGTGGAAAGCTTCCGGTCTACCTTTTTTGTGTTGAATGTAGAGTGCAGTTTCAAGCAGGTAAAGGCCCGTCGGGTCATAATAAGACAAGAGCCCATAGAGGGTTGCTACCCACAATTATGAAAGTTTGAAACTCAGTCCTCACAATGGTCCAAGTGCTTACATTTTATTAATGCTGAAGCATACTTTTTTTCATCGAAATAAAACTTAGCGAAGGAAATATGAATAAAGTTACAATATCAATAAATGACGGTCGTTTACTGTTAAACCACGGAGAACTGTTAAAAGTCAATTCATTTCCTGAGATAAATGCAAACAAATACGGAACAAGACACGATTTATTTTACAGGTGGTTCTGCTAGCCCATTGTTAGGCTACAACAATAATTAATGTTTCCACCACAAAACACACAAAAATAAAATAATATAGAATAAATTTAAATTTAAATTTTTTTTAAATATTAATCGTTTCTATCAGCCTGCCAACAACTTGACTATGCTCTTGGTATTTCTTTAGATGATTAAATATAATAAATGCTCAAATTAAAACATAACTTCGAGTTTGCTTTCTAACTATAATGGAACATAGCTTTAAAAAAATAGCTTTCAACATAATTGGATTACACCCTCGTTTTTTTGTGGTTTGAAGCCCAGAGTGTGGGCCTCAGTGTCACCCCCTCCTCCCGTTCCCGAGGAGGGGGACCACTGAGGCCCACTCTCTGGGCTTCAAACCGCAGAAGACGTTGTAGGTGTGATCGAACTAAATTGAACACAAGCATTTTGCTTCCACGTACGTCCCTTTACGACGTCTTTGGCCTGTGTAAGACATAGGGATGCAGAGGAAATTCCTAATGTTTGACTGGCTGCCATTTTGGATGGGCTCATCGTATCGAAGCTATCATTGTGGCACTTTAGTCACCTATGAAGACCTTTCAAATAAGGTCTTCCTCTACCCCCCCCCCATTCCATTGGAAATTTCTGAGTTGGGGGTCCCGGGGCCCCCAAGGGGAGCAGGTGTAATGCCAGTTATACAAAAAGGTAGATCCTTTAACCAAATATACATTGCTAGAGTTTCACTATCTTCTTTCAACCCCTTAAAAAGTTATAAGGCTGGACTGGGACTTTGGGATACCCTGTATAGTTGTAGTTTAGGTAGATCACTTTGTTACCACCACATTGACTTCAGTGGCTGACGCAAGCTGTTTTGCAGAAAGCAGTTCTCCAGGAGGTAAGAATCCATATATTCAAGCAACATTAGCTTCTTTAATGTTAAGCTTTATCTTCACTGGAAAACTGATTATAAAAGACAAATTGGTTACAACTTAAGCGTATAACAAAATTAACTCCAAGTGATAAAAAGATCTAGGATAATCCAAATGATTTCCAAGTGATAATCCAAGTGGTTTATGAAGTGTTTTAAAAAAATGGTTTTATATAAGACTTAGGGTATATTAACCTGCACTCTTTTAGTTTTTAATATCATTCAGAGCCGTGTAATTTTGGTTTGCGATTAAGTAGAGGTAGCCCTTTCCTTTGCTCTCCGATACAGTTTCTTTGCTGCAAAATTATATATTATTATTATTATTATTATTATTATTATTATTATTATTATTATTATTATTATAACATAACATTATAAAAAGTTATCTGAAAAATAGACTAACGACTGTACAATTAAATGGAAAAAATAGCAAACTAAACAAAATCGATTTTGGTGTACCACAGGGATCAGTGTTAGGACCCTTGTTATACTTAATTTATACCAATGATATTTCAAACAACTTAGAAAAAACGCAAACTTATTTATTTGCCGATGACACAATTCTAATCTCAATAAACAATAACTATTCAGAAATGATGAACAATTTACAGGATGATTTTAATAAATTAAATGACTGGTTCATAACAAATGAATTATTCATTAGCAAAGAAAAAACAATCCAAATAGACATAAAATGTGCCAAAGATGAATAAATTCAAAGAAATGTATATTATTAAACATTATGGGAACTGTAAAAACTTAAATAATAATACATTAACTGATGGATGCAATAACAACTGTTCAAAATTGGAAAAGAAAAAAGATGCAAAATATCTAGGGGTCAACATAGATACAAACTGGAATTTTAAACCTCATATCTTACGTGTTATAACAAAATTAAGACAAATTTTACCCAAATTATATCAATTAAGAAGTATTTTAAGCCCAAAAACTAAAAAAATTGTGTATGATGCGTGGGTAGGGAGTGTACTGAGATATGGACTTGAACTTTATGGGTTCACAGCGGATTATCTGATAGAAAGAGTACAAAAATTGCAAAATAAAATAGTCAAAATATTATTTGGAAATGAAATTAAAAAAAAGTCTACTAGTGATATATATAAAGAAAACAGAATTTTAAAATTAATAGAATTGAGAAACTACACCGTAATTACAAAGAACTATTATTCTAATGCTTACAAACAACATAACATGCATAACTCCAGATATTTACGAAAAAATAAACAAATTTTTACAACACCAAGAATAAGTAACGAATATGGTAAAAGAAACAAGCAATGGTACATACCACACATTTTCAATAAATTAGATAGAAATTTGATGAACTATCAGAGTATAAAAGAACTAAAAAAACCATTGATTGAAAGGTTAATAATGAAATAATGCAAAAAAATGATTCTATTATTACTATATTGTTTATTCTTTTTTCCGCATTGTTTTGTATTTGGGTATTTCAGATAAATAATGTATGTATAAAAGTTAATAAGATTGTTTTTGTTTAATATAATGTTTAATGAAAATATTTCTATCATGTATCACCAATGGTAAAGTGTTGAATATGTATGAATGTTCGTTGAAAAAGATAGTATTTGAATCTCATACAAACTATCAATGATAGTTTCGAGGATTACGATGCATCCCCGTATTGTAATTGTAATAAAGATTATTATTATTATTAAAGTATCTGTTATTGTTGGTTGATTTTTCATGGTCGGTGATGCACCTTGATAAAGTTCATTTTGTTTAAACTGATGCCTCAGTTTATCTTCGTTTTCCCTACTACCAGTGATATGTTATGGATGTTTTTGAGGTTCGAAACTCAATTAGTGCTTCTCAAAGATGAATAACCTGGAAATAGTCTCAATCTGATAAAAAAAAACATGAGTTTTTTGGTCTGATTTTGAGTCTTACTAAGTAATAGTTATAGCATCCCTGGCAAACAGAATGGGATTATCACCCAATGGGCGATATCCCGCACATGACCAATCCTTGAGAACTATGTCAAGATGATGTCGAGGCTGAAGGCCGAGATTCCATCGAGGCATAGTTCTAGCAGATTGGTCAAGTAAGGGATATATCCCATTGGCTCATAAATACGTTACAGTTCGCCCCAAGTGCTAGAAATATTTTATTGCATGGTACCTAACTTTAGAAATAAAAAAAAAATGTCGGGGTCTGCTGTTTATACAAATTTTGTGTCGTCAAGTTTAATTTTGCAAAATTTTGGTTTGTAGTCAGGTTTGCGACCACCATTTGAGTGTGTGTCTTGGGGGAAAGATTCTCTTGAGTCTAGGTGCTACATACTTGGTGATGTCAATGCAAAGGATAATTTGATACTTAAATCAGTGCCGGGAAAGCATTTTGTAGATGTGCAGCTTTATTAAAAAGTGGCTTAGTTCGGTGCCATCTTTAGAAAACTGTGTCAAGGGGGGAAACTACTTCCTGTACAGCAATACAAATAGGATTTAAGCACCAGATTAGTAACGAAGAAATAAAGAACCAATAAGGTGCACAAGTAATTACTCTGAAAATGCGACATTTTGGATCAAGATAAAACCCTTTATTATGCAAGAAAATATAGCCAAATGGATCCAAATTAATTCTGGAATAGTAACAATTTTCTTGAAACAGAATTCGGATATTTTCCATATTCGGTGCTGCACTAAAGAGTTAGTTGTGTCATCATAAACGATTTGATTTGTGGGATAAAAACTTTTTATTCAAATTTTGCTTCGCCGTTCCTATGTTAGAGTCTTTGCAGGATTGTTTGTCACAGGAAATTTGACTAACAACATTGACAAACAGCATTACTTTTGGGATTTTGGGCCTCCTTGTGATTGACCACAATTATTGGCATCATCAGGTGTTTTAAATTTTGGTTTGTAGAGGAGAATAAAGTAAAACCATGTGGAGCTAATAGCTTTCCTAGTTGTTCAGTGGCACCTGGAAAGTTCGGAATTGAAATAAAATGTTCAGGTTTAGATTTCTTTGGCTGAGTGTGTGGAGTTTACTTAGGATCCACTAGTCTGGGTAGGAGTTGCAGTGGAAAGCCATATTCTATGTATTTCAGCATGGTGTACTCGATTTCTTGTGCGAGCAGTCGCTTCTTACTGACGTGGGTGTAGATGTGTCGAATTTCATTGGTGACAACAGTATTTTTATGAATGCGGTCCATAAAAGAGGCAAAGTTAATTGAGCGAGTGGTATGCATAGCCTTGCGGTAACGAGTAAATTCTATTAAACCATCGTGATGAATGATAAAAGTGGTATCCAGAAAGATGATGGGGTTTCTAACTGATTCCTCCATTGTAAACTTAAGGGAGGGGTCCAACAGCACAACCGACTCAGAACAGCGTACTTGCAAAAGCCCGAAGGCGATGACCCACTGTTCACCGCCAGTATACCCACTGGTCCACAGCACAACCAGTATAAAACAGAAGACTTGCAAAAGCCCTAAAGCGATGACTCTCTGCTCACCGCCAGTCTTGCCACATTCTCACAAATTTGGATGGCCCAGCAGCGCAACCTGCTTAGAGCAGCATACTGGGACCCGAATGCAAGGACCCACTGCTCATTGTTAGTATAGCCACTGGTCCAATAACTCGACCAGCTTAGAACAGCAATCTTCCAGCACGAAGGCCAGATGACTTACTGCTCACCGCTAGCATTGCTGCTGGTCAGCTGGACTGCCTAGAAGATGCTGTCCATGGACTAGACATCCCAACGAGGGTTTTAACAATTTATTTTGTTTAAGGATACCGGGCAAAGCCAACAGCTCAACTGGCTTAGAGCTGCAATCTTCCATCCTGAAGGCCAGTCGACCCACTGCTCACGACCAGTTGTGCCATCACACACTCGCTCCGTATTCCGCGTCAGCACAGACTCACTCCACCAGCTATCACATCGACAAAATCTGGTACCCAAGGAATGGCAAACCAGGCTAAAACAGCATACCTGCAAGAGTCAGAAGGCGAGTACCGCTGCTCACTTCCCAAGTCAAAACCGACCTTTTCGTAGGAACTTACCGACCAGCCTGACGAGGGCTAGACATGCCCGATATGCAGATATTCCTTCAATGCAGGCTCTCCTCCCGGACGTTTGGGAGCATGCTCCTGCAGCGCGTCATTCAAAGAACTGGGGAATCATTTCAGCCTCGGTCTTTCTCGGTAAACCAGAGGGACTCTATTCCCACGGCACACTAGCAAAGATCAATACAGTGTCACACTGACCTGTGGTCCCCAACCAATGTCTGGTTGTTGGCCAACTCACTGCAAGGTGGGCCAGACCAACCAGCTTTCCCTCCCACTACGTGGTCACGGTACTACGCTACACAGTCTACGCGGTCATGGTACTATGCTGCTAGGCTGGCGAACGCCCTGTCGCCTTTCATGCCAGGGAACTGCTGTTTAGTATCTGTCTGCGTGCAATTGGAAGGGCTGGTTTGATTCTTTAGGACATGTCCTGTTGGACTATATGACTCTGTCGGATACGTCTTGTGATAATCTTTGTGATCCAGGTCAAGGGGCTACACTCCTTCTACTGGACGGGGTGGGTGGCTTTCCAACCCTGGTTTCTGTCCATCCACTGTCCCCATGGCTGTGGTGTACTGCTGCGATCGTTTCTGTGCAGTTGGAAAGTGGTAGGACTGGTCGCTCGGCTGTGCAGGTGTTCTGTGACGTTTCGTTTTTCGTGGAGCGGGGGGGGGGGGAGGTGTTTTTCTTCCGAGTTGGTGGTCGGAGTACCGGTTCTTTCTTCCCTCGGCCTCCTCAGCCTTCATGAGAGAACTTGCAGCTATTTCTACGTTACTGGACATTGGTTCAGATTTGAAGTGTCCCGAGTTCTGCGTACTCACCGACTCGTTGGTGGGTACCGTATTGGATTCTCGAGCCGCTGTTTTCAGTCTCTACATTATACCCACCCGGTTGCTTTTGAAATAGGGCAGGTATGGTTGGATAATGGCACGTTTTCAATGGAGTGCAGGACTTACGGCCTGCAGTTGTGAGTTAGCTGTGGACTGTTTTACCAGTGATGTGGGCAGGTGTTTGTACGAATTGCACCCAACCACGACCTAGCCTAGGTGTCTTGACAGTCTCTCCTGTTGCTATGCGAGATTGCTCTCTAGGCTTCAGACCGGGCACATTCAGCTCAGTGCTCACAAGTTCAGGTTGGGATGGTCTTGCTCTGTTTTCTCTGCCTGTGGTGATGGTGAAGAGACTGTAAGTCATTTTTTAACTTTGGCGCTTTGCTCTCAACGTTGCAGCCCTCGGCACATTAGGTTCGTTTATCCCTCGGCATCTCCCCACACTCGGCACTAGGTGTAGGCCCCCTGCACCAGGACCTTGATGTTTTGTAAGGCAACATGGCGGTTCATCTAGGGCACCAGTCCAGGGGTCTCTCTTGTTCCCAGGTGAACACCTTGCACATGTGTTCCCATTACCTTGTGCGTAGGGTTGAGTGAGTGTATAAAGCTTAGTAGCGACACGGCTTTGGCTGTTGGTGGCTGTTGGAAGTGATGGGTGTATCACATACAATTGTTAGTAGGCAAGATGTTCTGGTGGCGTTTCGTTTCTGTCGGTGTAGTTTCTGTCTGATGGCGTTTCGTTTCTGTCGGTGTAGTTTCTGTCTGGTGGCGTTTCGT
>JAHWFP010213980.1:0-12214 GCA_023313725.1 Lithobius niger | reverse complement strand
GACAGGGACTTGCAAAAGTCGGACAGTTGCTTGAAGATACGAAACAGGAGAGAAGCTGAAGGTAGACGTTCCGGCTACCGCTGGAGGGAAAAGATGACGGGCCGGTCTCGTCCGAATGCTTTTATAGAGGATCCTAGCACATGAGCAGGAGGGATTACGCAGCTGGCCATCTCGAGACAACTTTAAAACTCCAGGAAGAGAAGCATACTTCAGGGAAGAATGCTACAAATTTTCAGGTATTGTATATTTCCGAATGGCAAAAGAAATATAGGCTTTTATACATTGGCTGCGACCCCTGGATTTGACTTAAAGCCTTTTTTTGGGGGGGGGGATGAGCCGTAGCTTTGCCAGGGCTCAGGGCTCGAAATGAGCAGTATCACACCGCAGTTTGCACCACAATTTTAGACATTTGCGATACAAAAGAGAAATTTGTGTAGCAGCTTAGCGATGCAACATCAGCCGAAAAGAAATATTGTAAATCTATGTTAAAAAATCCTTTTGAAATAGGTTTAGCTCATTTATAATAAAACAATAATATAATTAGAATCATAATTACTGGAATTATGTAAGTGTCAAATGGCTTATTTCTCCCATGATCGCTTAAATTGACCATGAAGACACTCTCACAGTCTTGCTAATTTTCAACAGTACCCCTACTGTCTTCATCAGGCCCTCCTAAGTTCAACTTAGATCTCGGGTTACATCCTTGCTTGTTGTCAGTTGCTTGGATTTGAATTTGGCAGTTATCACAGCCTCCAGTATTTGCAAGGCACGGCCTACATTGTGGCCTACCATACTTGCAAGGCATAGGGCCCATCTGGCCTCTGTTGATTCTCCACTTGTGCGCCAACCTCTCTCCTAAGTCTTTTCTTACCGAGTGTCCTACGTTGGGGTGTGATGGACCCTGGATATTCATAAGGGGGATCCCATTCTTTTTCATGGTGTTGGATGGCAATAGATTCGAGGCAACGAAGGTGATTGTCCCGTGCCAAATTATAACGGATAAGCGTTTCTGTTCTTTCCCAACCAATCTCATGCTGTGTGGTAGTACAATGGGCTGCAATGCCGTAGTCTTCCTCCTCATTCTAACATAGCCCATATGCTGGCCTAGCCGAGTCTTCACTCCTTTCCTCGTTTCACCCACATACACGGCACCACACCCGTTGCACGGCACTCTATACACCCCATCTCTGGTATTCAACACACTCTTCATAGCATCTTCAACCCTAGCTTTTTGAGTCACTCGTCCACTTGTCTCTAAAGATTTCTTCTTTGTACTCCCTATACGCTTCTTCAGCCTTTCAACATTTCCCAGATATGTCTTAAAGCCATTTTGCACAAGATTTGGCGGATAGGGCCACTCACTCCCCCTCCAGATAAGTCAGGCTCACTCTCGGACATAGCTCATTCTGCCCCCGATTCAGTCCACTTCTCTTGCAGTTGTTTTCTTTTTCTTCTTCTTGCTTACAATCGAAATCGCCTTCTTCCGCAACATGTTCAACAGTCCAGGTGGGTAGCCCAGTTTAATGAACTTGGCCTTAGTTTCATGGAGGTGGGGGCCTGCTATCTCCAAATTGCTCGAGTTTCGGACCATTCGCACCATCTCATTCTGCTGTTGTTCCCTCGGGTGGCCCGAGCAGTATAGAATGCCACGCATTGTTGCCATTGGCTTTTTGTAAGGCTGAAACACCACCTTCCTTTCTCCTTCGACTCCTTTCACTAGAATGTCCAAAAAGGGCAGCACTCCATGCTCTTCTTCCTCTACCATGAAGAAAAGATCACCCCGCCAGTTGTTGCCTTTTTTCAGTACCTTTCCCAGGGCACTCCTTTTCAGCACTGCGAAGAGGAGCGATCATGGGAGAAATAAGCCATTTGACAGTTGAATTTGAATTTCACAGTAGTTCTGTTAACAATATTTTTAGTGGAATTATGTAGAAAATTTCCGCTAATTTTCACAACAAGGACACTTTTTAATGTGTAAATGAGCAGAAATTTTCTACATAATTCCAGTAATTATGACTAATTGTGACGAGAACTTTCACAGTAAGGTAACGAACAATGTTTTCTTAACAATAATATAAAACACTGTAAAGCCAACGAGGAGCGAAAAAAAACAGTGTATGCCTAGCAAGAAGTACCACTTTGAGAAAATCAAATATAAATAACAGGCATACATAAGCGAAAGCTCTTATTCCCAATCCCAGAAGTATAAGTTAGTTTATTTGTACACTAGCTGCAATCAAAGAAGTTGAAGCTTTCTTTACATAATACAAAGCATCAGTATGCTTTCAAATCTCATAACAAAAATTATGCAATTTATATGTCAGACGATCAAATCTCTTGTTTTAACTGAAAAATAAAACTCCCCTCTGCCCGCCTAGAAAAAACTAAATTTTTCCGGGGTCAAAATTGGCTTCTATCGTCGTACGAACATTTATACTACCTGTAAATTAATTGCATTCAGTTCCTGAGTGCTCTTTATGACTTAAGGTTTTTTCCGCTGTCCTGATCTTGCCAGTGCGCTACTCCACTGCGCATGCGTTACCATGCGTAGTCCTCCTATAAAAGCAGACAGCTCGCCCCTGGTGGCCATGACTTTTCCTCTCGATATGTCGACCATGATGGTGGCTCAAGAGGGGACGTAGGGTGGGTATTTACAGACTTTTCGTAAGACGATAAAAACCAATTTTGACCCTGGAAAAATTTAGATTTCTAGTCGTCGGCAGAAAATTTCTACTACCTGTAAATTAAATTGCATTTACAGTAGACCTCGTCAGTATAGGTGGCGGGCACCATCATGACGGTTACCCCGGGGGTTGCGGACTGGTTCCCCCAAAAAATTTAACAAACTTCGCACTTTATTGAAAAATAACAGAAACAGGAATTTGGATCTTTCAGGGGGTCTTGAAACGGGAGGTCTTGCTTCCATCTTCTGAAGATCTTCGTTTCTGTGTTTAGTGCTTAAGGAGGTTGGACTATGCAGCTGGCTGTTACAATTGATTCCAAACGGTATAGCCCATCTTCTTGTCTTGACATGTCTCTGAGATAATGACTTGTGAAAACAGTTTGGCTTCTCCATGATGTGGCTTGAAGAATTTCAGCAATAGACACTTGATTGTAAAAGGCCCATGAAGTTGGAAGTGCCCCGAGTGCGTGTGCAATTGCTTTGATGTTGTTGTCAGTGCAATAGATGTTTGCATCGTCGTATGCTCTGTTGATTACAGTTTTGATCCAATTGGCGATCATTGCAGCGGAAGTTACATTCGTTCTTTTGGTGAAGGGAAGGAAGAGTTGAGTGCACCCTCTTCGGCATTCGTGGTCGCTTGTAAGTTTAATGTAGTATCTTAATGCACGGACGGGACAGAGAGTTCGCTCAGGTTCATCATCGTAGATGTTTGCAAGGGTCGGAATGATAATGTGTTTGGAAGGCTCACATGGTTTTTTTTTGTTTTTTTTTGGAGTCTTGGCTCGGAAGTGTGGTCGGGGCCTCAGATGTAATTTGTAATTGTTGAAAAAGAAGCAGTGGGCAGGGTCGTTTGATAGTGCCTGCATTTCGTTGCTGCGGAGACTTGCTGCCAGTGAAGTAAGAAAAACTGTCTTTCTTGTGAGGTGGTTGATGTAACAGGTTTGGATGGGTTCGTATGGTTCATTAGTCAGAGTTAAAAAATAGAGGTAGATCCCATTTCGGGAATGAGTGGTGGACAGATGGTTTTTCAATTTCGAAGGATTTTAAAAGGGACGAAATGCGGTAATCTTCGAGAAGGTGTCAGTTTCCGGCGGTCTTGAAGACAGTGCTTAAGGCGGAGTGGTAGACCAGAATGGTTGGGCCTTTTAGCTTGTCCTTGAGGAAGTCTAGTGAAGAAAACTAGAAGGTCTTGAATAAGGGGACTGATTGGATTAACCTATTGTCGCTTATACCAATGAAACCATCGTTGTTAATGGCTGTTATACATTTTGTTGGTGGAGTCCCGTAGGGCTTTGCTGACGATGCGAGTGGCTTGTTCATCAAAAATTCCAGCCTCCTTGATGAGTTGGATGATAGTAGCCACCCGTGCAGATGTACCATGTTGGAGTTCTGGTGGAACCTGGTTCCCTTCTGTTGCGATAAGAGATCCGGAGGGTTGGAAGTTCTCTTGGCACATCTACGAAAAGGATGAGCAGTCCAGGGAACCAAGGGGCTGCCGGCGAGTTCGGTGCGATGTGAAGAAAAAATGTTTGTTCTATTTTCGTTAGAATGGTTGGAAGAAGCTTGAATGGAGGGAACAGGTGGGCGTACCGGTTGTCCCACGGAAGTTCAGAGCATCTACGGCACAGCCAGATTGTCCGGGATTGGGCTTACAAATTGGGAAAGTTTGGTATTGTGACTCGTGGCGAAGAGGCAAGGGATGGGAGCGAGTCGAGATGCTCAAGAAACAATGCTTCACATGTGGTTGAACTAGTGGGTGCATGATTCGGAAGAAGCTGTGAAACAGGTTGAAGAGGAGCAGTGAACGCAAGATGTCGGGAGCGGCAGATGTGGTGGATGAATAGCAGATGTGTGTGTTCCAGGTGCTGGAAGGTGAGAATAATGTGGACGTGGCTTAGAACTGATTTCCAAGGTGAATGAGGCAGTGGATGATGCTGGGTTCCAGCAGTTTCACTGGGAAAATGGTGGGATGACGGAGTTTGGGGCGCAAAGTTGCAAGGTCATCAAATGGGCAAGACGAGATGTTGTACTGTGGAGTCGTCGTGGGGAGTTGGCGGTTAGAAGGTGGGTACTCCATTTGAAAAGCAAGACGGGTGGTAAGTGAAAGAAGCGATCAGTCATACAGACTACTATGGGCATTGAGAGTACTTGCAACAGTTCTGGTGAAAGGCCAGTTTTGACTCAGTGGAGGTCCAAGAGCTACCCAAGGCTGGGAGAGGGACCGTGGGTTGTGATGTGCGAGGATCTGCGGCGTTGTTGGGGATTTTGATGAGAAGTCGCTGGTTGTGGAACGGAAGACATCAGGTTGAAGTTGGAGGGAGCTTCCGAGCTGACGTGGGGTTGAATATGAGCCTAAAGTCTGTGTGGTGGTAGGATGTTCATCGTATTTGACCGTTTGTGAGAGTTTAGCATGTAGCTTTGAAAAGTAGAATTCCCAAGGATCTGGGATGAATGGGATATAAAAATCCAGAAAGGTTCGGATGGCGGAAGTCGGTGTAATCCAAATCGCTGGTTGGCCGGAAATTCCTCCAGAATCTTGGCCGTGGAAGGCGGAGAAGTGACAGGGGTTCCGGTGTGTTGGCCTAAGACATGGCGGACCCGAACGGGTGTTGTGTGAAGAATTCTACCCTCGAAGTGCGTGTAGAGGGTGGCCGTCACTTCAGGGTGGCATGAGAAATTGTACAGTTAACATCCTTGTCCATGTTGTTTCAGTGGTGTTGAGTTATGTCTACAGCACCCGGTATTCCCAGGCACTTACCCATCAAAATTCGAAATGGGCCCGATGCTGCTTAACTACGGTGATCGGACGAGAACCGATGTTTTCAACATGGTATGGCCGTGGACCTGAAGAAAATTCAGTTTCGGCAGGATGGTCCAGGTTGGTGACTGAGACTGGATGTTGATTTGTGCTAAGAAGTGTTCTGATTTGTAGCAGACATATTGATTGATAGGTCAGAATGATTAATATCAATTGAAGGCGATGTAGTGCATTGTTGAACGTTGTGACCGAGCTGGTGAGCGCGAGTGATGGATGTATGGTTAGAGCGAACGCATTTGGAAAGTGCGATGAAGCAAGTGAGTTGAACACTTGACTTGGACGTTTTCAAAAACGGATGGTCGCGATGGGTGGATTCAGAGTACGAGCAGCTATAGTGGTCGTCAGCAATGTTGCGATGTGTGCACGGGAACATGGGGTGAAGTAGGGGAGCATTGTCCTACTGGCAATGTGTCGGGCGAAATTGCTTTCCTTTGGCATGGCCGGGATGGGCCCGATCCAGTCGTGGAATGTTCATGCCTGTGAAGAACAGGGTTGAAATATTATTGATTTGGTTCGTAGCAGAAATGTGATTACCGTTTCGGACGTGGGGACGCAGAGTGAGGTTAGAGTTCGCTTGTGCAGCGTGGACGCGTGGCGTTGCTTCGGTGTGCAGTATAAAGTCCAAAAACCTTTGAAAGCAGTGTCACGCGGTTTTCCTCTCGGCGAGCATGAAGATGGCGGATGAGGCCGAGATGGTGGTGAGAGAGATGGGACTTGATGTCAGCGTGTTTAGAGACGAACGACGGACGACTAATGACCAAGAATTTCTCCTGAGTTGGCTGAAATGAATGATGCGGCGTTCTGAAAGATTGTTGACAGCGCAAGGTTGAAGGAAGTGGAAGTGGGCCTGATAACAAACAGGGACTTCCAGTTTGGCGACAACAGATGAACAACTTCTTCCAGTGAGGAACGAGTTGAACGTCAAGGCGGAATGTGACATCGGCGACGTCTGTGATCTTGGACGATGAGGAGATGGATTCATGACGATCAGCAAAATTTTATTGATGTTCAAAGGGTCGGTGTAAAACAGCGGGCAGCCAGCGTGAATGGCCAACGAGAATGTCAAGAAAGGCAGTTGTGGCGACGACAATGGGCGGTAGCGGCGGTCGTCGAGCTTGCAACGGTGAATGAACTTGCGAACGACGAGCCGGCTTGTGGACAGTTCGAACTTGTTAATGGGGAATTAGCTTGCGAACGGAGTATGGCCTTCAGAATAACGAATGAACATTAATGTGATGGACTTCAAGATCGGCGAACGACGAATGACAAACGGGCGAGAACGGCGAACAATAAACGTGGAATGACGAACTGGAAGAGAATGGCGGGTAGCAAGAGCGAAGCGACCATGACAGCAAGGCTGAACGATGGTCGGGCCAGCGACGAGAGAGACTGGCTCGAGCAGAGATTCTTCAGGTAGGCCTGAAACATCGAGTGGGTGCTTGACTTGCTTCTTGAGCGGGACGAACTGAATGCTGAAGGTCTTCCTCCTTCAGTTAGGACGTCTGGAAACGTGACGAGCGTTGAAGGCAGGGATGCCAAAACAGTTGCGTGGATGGCGTTGAATGGGGGGCGAACGGAGCAGTGAACCGTGACGAACAAGGCCACGAACGAACAAGCAGGCGTCTTCTTATAGTAGTAGAATCTTCCTTCAAGAGATGACCAGTGAAAGAACAAACGAATGAACCAATTTGTTGTAGGGATGATCGGTGAACGAACAACGAAAACGAAAGGAAGTCTTCTTGTAACGTCGGGTCTTGCGAACGGGAACGACGAACGGCGAAAGATGAACGACGAACGGGCAAGGCGAACGATGAACGGGCGGTTGAAAGGCGAACGGGCAGCACACGACGAACGGTGCGAGACGGGTGCAGTGCAGCAGGCAATGACAGGCGGCGTCGTAGTTCCAGGCAATGGCATGCGAACAACGAACGGGCTAATGGGCTGCGAACGATGAACGGCGAATGGAGAGGAGAGCTCTTCAGGCGACGTCTGCGACGAAAGCTTGAGGAAAACAGATGTCCGCCAGGGGCGAGCTGTCTGCTTTTATAGGAGGACTGCGCATGGTGACGCATTGCGCACTGGCTGGATCAGGAGAGCGAAAACACCTCAAGTCCTAAAGAGCACTTAGGAACTGAATGCAATTTAATTTACAGGTAGTAGAAATTTTCTACGGACGACTCGAAACAATTATGCTTCATGAAAACTGCTAACCATAATTTCACAATTGCAAATTTTAATTTTGCGTAGCAATTATGCTAAGCACATTTTTTGGACATTTCGAGGCCTGGGGCAGTGCATTTCTAGTACATAAACAAATACAAACATTCATATACATATCTCATTTGTGTACTCTAGAACCGTTCTGTTTTTTCCAATCTGCCCGTTTTGCTGCCTCAATATAGTTTGGTCTGGAAAAAAAATTAACAGAAATTAGGAAAATAAAAATGATAATCATTAACGGTAGGCTCTCTTTACAACGAACAACTTAGGGCACCAAAAATGGTTCTTTACGCAGAGTTAATACAGAAGGTTCCTTTATAGCGAACTGGGAGTGACCACAAAGTTCCTTACAGAGCAGAGGCAATAACGTCGTAATCATTACGGCGCTCTCATCTGGAGCCAGTCTGTGTGTTGGCTGCAAGGGGCTGGACAAGCGTGGCGGTAAAAAAATTTGTGTAGTATGCCAAATAAGGTGGAGTGTAGAAACCTTTTTTTGGTATTCCTCATTGGCAGGGTGTGGAAAAGTTACTCTTGGGCATCACCATATCACACAAAAAAATTTCGTCAATCTGGAGTTATATCTTGAGGTGCCCAAGGGCACTCAAGTTTAACATTGTATAGCAATGGGCGGAACGGCGAAACAGGAAAAAATAATGATTTGACAGGTTTTAAATTTAATTTTGACACTATCTTATTTGAAATACACTTAAGAGATTAAGAAAGGTAGCCGTAATTGCCCGTAATTTTTTTTCTGCACTATAGTATAAACAGTAGTTATGGGGCAAAATTAAAACGCCGTTTTGGTCAGGTTTCAATGCTAAATTATTCCCACGCTTTTTAAGAAAAATAAAATTCTTTGTAATTACAGCAAAATTGTGGGAATCTAATGAAATAATCTTAAAAAATAAAATTTCAAAGGAGTCAAATCATTATTTTTGCCTTTTTGGTCATTCCACCCATGGCCATACAATGTTAAACTTGAAGACCCTTGGGGCACCTGAAGACATGATCCCGGTGATGTGTGCGATAGTCGTGACCAGGAGCAACTTCTTCCACATACTGCCAATGAGGAATTCCAAAAAAGATTTCGACACTCCAGTCCTCTAATGTCAAATCAATGCTGTGAGAGCAGTTCTTAAGACCTAAAAATACAAGATATTTTTTTTGGAATTTGTTGGCAGCAGTTGCATTTTTCAGCAAATGGAATTTTTTCTTTTCCGTTTTACCCGTCATATATCTACGTTTCACAGGTTGGAATTGAACAAAACAACGTTTTTTGGACCTAAGAAATTCACTCCCACAGCATCAGCTTGACCAAAGATGTCGGTATTGTTTACCACCAAGTGCCCCTTGCAGCTAACTCACGACCAGCTCCAGATAACCAGTATGGCGTTTAATGTCACTGCTCTAGACAGAATGTAAAAGCCTGACACAGATCCTTCCTTATATGGATGGTTTTAAGATCTTTACAGCACTGAAAAAGGGTTCTTTTTACACAGCTATTTCTTATACAGAGAAATGGCTCTACATATGTAGCTATGTATAGTTCTTTATACGGACGTGTTTTTACCATACGAATCAGGGTTGGCAAAGATTTAATCAAAGATTAAATCATCAATAAAAATCATTGGTTTAAATCATTTTAAAATTAAATACGAAATTAATGCAAAACTACAAGAAATATGCAAAAAAGTTTCCAGCAAGCTCTAACACTAGCTCACTATTTAGTTAATTTTATGACTCATCTGTTATGTGTAAAGTTTACGGAAGAGGGGTACGACTCTGGCGCTGGAGAGATATGGTAAGGGGTACATTAACCGAGGGTAAAGCGAAACCCGAGGTGGTCGAACCCTGGGGTTTTTGAAAAGTTAAAAGTGGTGAGATATGCTCTTGTGCAAGTCGAGGGGAAGGAACCCCTGGGGTTTCGGTTAAAACACCCTCGGATGCATAACTCACCACATCATTTTCCCCAGGGATATGAGGAGGTGGAATCATTTTTCCCTGGGGTTTCTGTTCTATACTTCCCCGGGGGTTCAGCACAAAGTTCCCGGGGTTCGACCGCCTCGACTTTTCCCTCCCCTTCTGTTTTTCCTCTGACCATAGCTCACCTTTTTGCAACCCCAGGGTTTTTTCACCCAGGGAAAACGAAAACCCCGGACCATATCTCTCCACTGTGGGATCGATTAATTGGGCTATGAAAATGATCCAAATATAGTTCCAGTGCTCATTAAATATAAAGCCAAACAATTCTCTCAACATATGTTCATTCAAAACGTTGTCAGTTCGCTCTAGCCACTCGAATAGTGGACTTCACAGTAGGACAAAGTGGACCAGGAGATGATCGATGTAGCAGAACAGTTACACACTGCAACTACCTCCACTGCACATGTGGAAAGGGTATTTTCATAGTTTGGACTAGTGCAGTGCAAACTTCAAAATCGTTTAGGCTTAGGCAAAGCTGCAAACTTAGGTTTTTTTTTATTAATTTCTTTGAGCCTTATATAAGCCGAAGCAACTTAATGCTTGTATGGCTGAACCGGCTCAATTTTGAACATTACCAGACTTTTAGAGAAGAAATATCTGGTAAAGGGAGGTGCCAACCCTGGGATTCGATCCGGGAAACCTCCCATCATCGTAGGGCCGAAAGATTGTCCAGAATTGGCCAGAATAGTTCCCAATTCTATGTTTAAATCTATGATTAAAAAATGTTACAGGAAAACATTTTCAAAAGTGTCTTTGACTAATAACAATTAGGCTAGCAAATGACAAGACCCAATTTTTCGTGAAAAATTGAATATATTTTGAGTAGGAAAGCCAACCAAGTTCCCATAATTGAAGCTATGTTGAGTATGAAACTATAGCCTGGTAAGTTGTCATTTAGGCTAGTTACTTGTTGTGGCAGCTACTTTGCAAGCATGATACAATAGCCGACTAGACTATTACTAAGTTCTTGTATTTACTACTGAATCTATCTTTAGTATGAAACAACAGCCTACTAAGTTGCTATAATTACTGTTCAAGTTTTTTGAGCATGCAACTGCAGCCTACTTTACAGCGTACTGCTAAAATCATTTTGAAGTTGTTTTTGTGTACGCAGTGTCTCACAGCTTTTAAATAATGTTTACTCAAGTTTTGGGAAAACAAATTAATTAAATCAAAAAAATCATTGATTTAAATTTTAAAAAATCGATTATTTGGACTTTTTGCAAAAAATTATTTTTTCCAACCCTGATATGAATTAAATGTTCTACTGTTCCTAATAAAAAAAAAGTTTCGTCTTCGGAAGTTATTTATATCGAGTCTACTGTAAAAAGGATGTTATTAGTCCTACAGCTTATTATTATCGCTCAAGCAGCAATGCAGCTAACGGGGTGTTCCTCAGGCATGTAATCGATCATGTAATCGATAAACTAAAGCAGTGTTCCCACCAAAACACTGAAATCAATTTCCCAGAGTTTTCCAGGTTTTCCAGAGTAGATGAAGTCATTTTCCAGGCTATTTAGCCTACCATAACTTTAGGAAAGAATTTTTTTCACACATTTTAGCGGGTTACGGCGTCAAGGGAGCCCCTCGTGAGGCATGATGGGGCGTCAGACGAAGGGAAGAATGTGGGTGACAGATGATAGAAAGGCGTAAGCCTAATCGGAAGGTGGAGCGGTTCCAGGAGAGCACGTGACAGTAGCCACGATGACTACAGAAGGACTGGGAACGAGAGACCCAATGAAGGGAAGAACTTGTCAGAAAGCGACCGAAAGGCATAAGCCTAGTAGGAAGGTGGAACAATCCCGGGAGACCTACGGGACGGGAGCCACGATGACTTTGGCGGCAAGGGATGACCGAAGGGGTTGGGGGGAAGAGATCCAATGAAGGGAAGAACTTGTCAGAGCGAGCGAAAGGTGTAAGCCTAATCGGAAGGTGGAGCGATCCCGGGAAAACTACGGGACAGGAGCCACGATGACTTCGCCGGTAAGGATGACCAAAGTTGGGGCGGGAGATCCAACGAAGGGAAGAACTTTGTCAAAGAGCGACCGAAAGGCGAAAGCCTAGTCGGAAGGTGGGACGATCCCGGGAAAACCACGGAATGGGAGCCACGGTACTTCGGCGGCAAGAGATGACCGAAGGGCTTGGGGTGGGAGATCCAACTAAGGGAACTGTTAAAGCACTGGATTTCTGTCAAATTTTGCACACAGATTCTATGGCACATATCTAGGCCTAAGTTCGAAAATGGGTAGAATCCATTGGGGATAGCCTCCACTAGAAATATTCAAAGATTTTTGTTCGCAGCAAACGTACAAGGTTCGTTATTTTTTCTTCAGCCGACTGACGTCATCCATCCAAGATCAATTACTGGGAACTATGTAACCTTCGTCAGCCGCTGACGACTGACGTCATCATCAAACGACCAATGACTGGCAACTTCCTTAAATTATTGTACAAATCACTGACGTAGGCACGCGGCGCCACCAGGGGTTGTAGTGGGTTTTGGGGGG
>JAHWFP010213979.1:0-10169 GCA_023313725.1 Lithobius niger | reverse complement strand
AGCAGCGTTAATTTCGTATTCTAGTAGCTAGCTAGTCACACGGGTACCTTGTTAATTTAAATAGGGTATAAAGAGTACGTCTCGCTAGGTGAGGTTTAAAATCTAACTTTTTGTACGATAGGTAATTACTGGTACGAGGAAGTGCTATTTGCTAAAATGGGGGGGGGGGGGGTAGCTAGAAGCAAGAGCGTTGGTGGGGCGCGTAAATGCGAATTCAGTTGCACCTACTACTATGATTGTCACCCAATTGTAGATGATAACAAGCGTAATTGTCACATGCTTAATTGTTTCAGTACTTGATTGTCAAAACACATTGTTGTTGAAAAGACGTATGAAGCTTCCTAAAGTTAGTTTGCTTTAAGATGCGTTATTTATGCATTAAAAAAAGACTAGCTCGTAAAACCTTCTGAAGAGATATTTTGTCCTGGCAATCTTCGTTTCCCCCCCCCCCCCCCTCCCCGTCTCACTCCCCCAATACCAGGGCCAAAACGTTTCTTATGTAACCGCTAATGATTATATGTAACCAAATTGATATGTTGTGCTGTTTTGATGGCTATGTAACGGCGAATGGGGCACTGAAAACATTTTACACTAGATAAAGCCCGTGCTACGCACGGGACCGGTCATGAATTAAGTTTACAGACCACTTCCCCCCTCCCCGCCCCACTCCCACTCCCCACTCCCAACTCCCTCACTCCCACTCCCCACTCCCCACTCCCAACGTCCTCACTCCCATTCCCCAATTTCCTCTCCCACTCCCAAGTCCCCACTCCCATTCCCAACTCCCCACTCCCACTCCCATTTTCGCACACCGCAGCTTAGTTTGATTTAAAACTCTACGCATTTAGTTGAACATGGATTGTTTCATTTTACCCATCAAAAATCAACGGTTTGGACGATAGTTTTCAATCGCCAGGAATTGTTAGCCACCGTGGCAAAGACATTACGCGTACACGAAAACAATGAGAAGCGATTAAAGTGATTATTGTCCTTCCGGTTTTCCTTTAACTTTCCTTTAACTTTCCTTTTCCTTTTATCAGCTCAGCCGTGATCTAGAATTATTATGTAGATGTAAGCAATATTGACGGTGGCATGCTCTTTGTCAGCTTTTGGCGGAAAGAGACTGCAAGTGACGAAACAGTACCTAAAATGTGCAGCAAATGAAAGCCTATTAAAATTAATACGAAACGTAGCTTAAGCCCACCAAAAATGAAAAAAAAAAAAAAATAGCTAAATTGTGAATAGGATCAAGAAAGAGCTTCACACCAAACCGCAAAAAGCTCAAACGTAGCCAAGTGAGTATTGCGGCCAGATTTTTAAGGAATATTAGCAAGTATTCCAAAGTTATTAAAATGAGAATAAATACAAATTTAAAATAACAAATTCTATCTGCCCCGCTATAATAGACCCTAAGCATGTTTTCTAGTTTTTAATCCGAAGGACAGTGTACACATTAGAAGTAAAATATAAATTTTTGAACAGTATTTACTTTTTTTTATCTTGTATAAGTATAAGTATAAGTTTGTTGCAAATGCAACCGGAATGGCAAGGACCTGGTGGCCACTGACTGCCATCCGATGTAAAAACTAAAAATTATAAATTACAAATGTTTAAGAGTTTAAAACATTAATACGAAGACAATTGCCCGACTGTAAAGGAAGGGTATATGGTGTTGGGTTGGGGTCACGAATGCCTTACCGCCAAGGTTAGACCTACCAGGGACACAGTGGTCCCCGATGGCATCGCCAAACGTGAGGGACAAGTGGAGGGAAAAGCCGGGTATCATGGGAAAAGCCGGGTATCAGGGAAAAGCCGGGTTGTACTTGAATCGAAACGAAGGCGACTTTATAGATAAAAATTTAAACTGAGGTGCGTTTCAACTAATATTCCAAATTGAATGCTTTTTTAATCTTAAAATTGGTCATCAAGTTTCAGCAAAAATTTCTCACCCATCTGCTGTACTGCTACATATCGAAATGCTTCTATACTTACCAAACAGATACAAAAGCACTTGAAGGTAACTAAACCTACGATTATTAGGTGTTTGGGATGTTGCAACTTTCTAACAGATGATCGTGCTTCTCTGCTGTACACTTCACAGGGGGAAGCTCGTGGCCTGATTGGAGCGATGATTGAAAACCATGATACAATGTGCAGGCAACTTAGCGTGACGGCAGATGTTGGTACTGAAAGACTTCACTAGAGGGCCATTGAGCTGCGACCGCTAGGGGTAATCTTTCAGTGAAGCCTGTGTACACAACCCTCATGTGGTTCAAACGTCGCAAGTCTAAACGAGTCTCTCGTTGACAAAGATGTTGAACTTTATACCAAATTAGCCAAAATCCATCCTAACTTTAGAAGCAGAAAAGAACGTTTGTTTGGTTATTTCCCTTTTTGGCGGAGCGAGCGAGCGAAGCGAGCGAAGCGTAGCCTATAACGGACACCAAATTGCAAAATGTTGGTTGGTCTGTTGGTCCGTTGGTCTGTTGGTCTGTTGGTCTGTTGGTCCGTTGGTTGCACTTTTTTAATATGGGTGGAGCGCAAACGAAAGGTCGGATTGAAATGAAATTTTGCACAACGCTTTATACCCCCAAAAGTATTGCTGAGCCAAAATTTGACGTAAATCGAACAATTATTACTGAAGAAGTTTTAAAATTTTCGAATTAATATCTAACACTCACCATTGTAAATTTGAAGTTGTGAATAGTTAAGGAATTCCGACGAAGCATACACCATGCTAATGGTAGTCAAGTGAACTTCAAAAAAATACGGCAAATTAAATTTTAGTTGCTTCTTTCTAGCTACTAATCTTTTTTGACGTAACTCAATGAAATAATATCATTTGACCGTTGCATTTAACCACTACAGTAACAAACGCAACCACAAAAAAACAAAAGGTTTCCATTAACGACACACGTTAGTTCATTTGAAAAAAGAATGCTTTGGAGATTATTCAGTTCAACATGGCAACGAAAGTGGTGTCTACACTAGCGATGGGAATCCCGAATATGAAACCTGAAATCGTCGTATCAAGGCCAAGCGGTATTATAAACCGATCTTAACATCAGACGAAACACGAAAGCACGAAACACGAAACAATAATAAGCCCGCCTCTCTCAGTTTACGGTTTCCTGGTTGCCATGGTAACGTAAAGACTCGAAACCAAAACCGTATTGCATCGCATGAAGGAATACTTAATCTCGTACCACCGTTGTTGCCTGCTACTAACGAAACTACATCGGAGATAAATATTAGGCCTAAACGCTAAAAATTAGGCCTAAAACTAAGTCTAAAAGCAAACACATTTTTAACCTAAATTGTGATGGTTATTTCTTTCAGATTATATAATAGAGATCGCTGTTGCACTCATAGAGTTTGGAAATAATATATTATCTTGCAGTGCGTGATAGAGATGTGCCAGCTCAACATTTTCGTTGGTGGCGGTGTCAAATCTTATACCAAAGCAGTATTGTGAACCTTTTGAATCTTCTGACTATTGTTAAAAACTATCGTACTGATGATTGTTTGGCTTGCAGTTAAACGCCTTATTATTAATATTTTAATATAAGGACTATATTTTGCACAGCAGTTTCTGTAAACAATGTAAGAATTATTGCCAGCGGGAGCTCAAACAGCGGTGGCCATACGTGCTCTTTTATTTATACTCAGGGAGATGGCCTACGTCTTCAGTGTTGGGTGTGAAAAGAGGCTACAAATAACTAAACAAAAACTAAATGCTGGAGCAAACAAAAGCTTGTTAACGTAAATTTTACACGTAACATAGACCTACATTAAAACAAAAGGCTAAAATAAGAAAAAGGCCAGCAAAGAACAGTAGTACGTCACACCAAAAGGCAAACTGCCCAACAAGGCCCATTAGGTGTTGCACCTAGATTTTTAATAATTATTAACAAATGTGGTATCGTCATTAAAATAAAAACTAAATATAAGTTTGAAATGATGATCCGTTCGCTCCGCCTTCAATAGGCCCAAAGCCTGTTTCTAGTTATCACAACAGTGGGTACCGGTTGAAGGCTACTGCTTCCAACAATGTATAAACTGCAATCCTCGCCTGAAAAGTTTATTGTTGAGGCCTACCATTGTTGTATGGACAAACTCGTTGTCGCCTACGGTACAGTATCTGCTTAATCTGGTTACCAACCAGTGAAAGCAGTAAAAATTAACTTAAATTAGAAAACAGAAATGAACTGAGGTAAGGTTTAACTGAACCGATATCAAACCTGGCGGGAAAGGAACATACACAAGCGTTCCTCTAAAGTTCAAGATATCATGCTGCGGTAATGTTTAGTCCACGTGAAACCTTACTACTGTATTCAAATGTATTTACTTTTTTTTAACTTTTTAACACGGTCGGTAAGCTAATGACTGTTATCGACCTAATACTTTTACTTGGCTAAACCTCGTCGATTGAAACGGCAAAAAACTAATTATCATCATCAAGGGTGTAACCCCGCCTCCCCAGGCAGCTGAGTATGCGCGAGGTATGAGCAGCTATGAGTGTATACCGATTGCCGGTAACTCCAAGCTAAATAAATGGCTTTAAGTTTTAGGAATATTAAAAATACGTTCCTTGTTAATTTAAGCACAACGACGGAAAGCCATCTATTATTCCTTCTCTGTTTATGCGTTAGAATGCTGTATTCTGATACGCTTCCTTTCTCGTACAGGGGTGTCCCAGTTACGACGCTTGCACAAAGTTTGAGACGTGAGCAATTATTGGAAGTAAAACACGCACGCGCGTGCATGCCGCGTATGGTTTAAAGGTGCCTATTCACTGAAAGACAAGCTGCAGCACCTAGCAACCATTATTTAGTTCTATGCAGCGCTTGATTTCAACAAGCGATGGAATGCGCAAAGAAAGAAATGCGAAAGAAAAGACAACATGTTTATCAGTGCTTGTGTTAAATTATGCCTGTCCCGTGGTTTACACAACAAACAAGTCACATGCCTCCTTAATTATTGAGTGTAAAGTTGTGCGTCGATGAGCACCAGGGAGCAAAGCAAGCTGTCAAGGTTAACGATATCACTGTCACTAGATGGCGCCTATCTAGCTGGTCATAATCTGAGTTTCAAAACGGTCGATATGTAGCTAAAAGGGCCCGTCATGTAGTTAGGGTTAACTTTACCGGCCTTTAAACTATGATTGGCTGTAATATGTTTTTTTTTTATGAAGAACACTGCTCCGTATTATTTTCGTGTGGTGCACATTTTTAAACTTGCGAACTTTATGGAACCAGCTACACTGTTTGAAGTTTGTGCTAAACGAAAATACGAAGGATCAGTGGAAAGAACATACTGATAATTAGACTTATCTTCGACATATGCATGACGTCCACCTTACACTTCCGGTAGTGGCTTGAGTTTACAACCCATTTCAAGTGCTAAAGCTCTGATAGCCTAGTGCAAAAAAAATGAATCGGAATGATCTAAACAGGGTTGGTTTTTACCCTTCCACCATAGCATATTCGTGCGAGGAAACAAAAGCCAAAGGGGAAAAAAATTGCCCCTGAAAAAAAGCTGCTGGAAAATTCGAAGGAAAGAAAACTTGCGGAAAAAAAGCTGAATTGATTGGTTGTTTTTGTTGTGATTTTTTCGTGTTCTTATTGTAATAGGTTAGGTTAGCTGTCTTGGCTCGAATTTCACCAGACAGAGTAAAGACTTTCGCTAGGAAAAGAAATTTTTCTTCAGCTTTCTTCCTCAGGAGTTTTTTCTTCGGCTTTTTACCGCCCCCTTTTTTTCCCTTTGATTTTTTTTTTCTCGGTTATTTTGTCCTAGATTCAGAATACTACGTAGTATACTTGCAGCATACCCCTTAACAAATTCCTGGAACTTTCCATGATTTCGACCGTATTCAATTAATCAGGTTTTACCGGATTTTTTCTTCCTCCTTCGTTATTTCCCAATTGGTAAATTTGTTTTCGTTTTAAACCCTCAGTTTATACCTTCTTTTCCTCATAGCAACAATATAAACCTGCTTTCAATAGCACGTTTCCTTGTTTGTAATTCCGTTGGTTTTTCCCTCACAGCTGGCACGTTTCACATAAACTAAGTCACTTGAACATTTCAGGTTTGAGCACAACACATTCGCGTTTCCTGCATGTTGAGCTAGTTGTTTGTTTCAGCTCTGCCCTAACAAACCCTTGTTTTCTCCGGTCTGCATCTTCAAAAACTTCCATTACCATGAAGAACAGCCAGTATCTAGCGTGGACTCTTTTTGTGCTATTGTGTTGGGCAGTAACTTTCTCAGAAGGAAGTAAGTATAGCTCAATGTGTTAAAAGCCAAAAACTAATGATTGAAAAAAGGGTGGGGAAGGCGGGGAGGTGGGATGGCATTGAGTTGTGGCCTAATGGTAACGGTCACATCACAAGCATGTAGGTTGAATGCAGCTGAATGCAGGCTTCCTGGTGCTGCTAAATTATAGTATTCTATCGCAAAATGACAACATGTTTATCAGTGCTTGTGTTAAATTATGCCTGTCCCGTGGTTTTTGCCATAGGTTTAAGAAGCACTTGTAGTTTGGTGTTATTGTTACGGTGCTTGTGTAACTCTTCGGAATGTCACTCCAGCAGCAATTGCAATTTGTCCCTTAGCCTTAAAAGGCAGTCGCTATTTTCCCAGTTTATATTCGTCTCTCTTTCATGGTTTTATTCATTTATTTATACATATTGCGTTGTGTAATTTTCCTTAACCGTCATTGTTATTGAAGCCCAATATTAATGTGTTGCAATGAACACAATGCCATAATATATCGCTATTTGAGTGTAATAGCGGCGGTTTGGCGAGTTGATTTTCAAATGGGGACCGGTGTTGGATAAAGGTGTAATCTTATGTGGTTTTTTTCAGGTGTTCTGTAGTTTTGATGATTGTTGTTGTTATAGGTTAGGTTAGGTTATGTTAGGTTAGACAATAGTCACCTTGTGTCGAATTTCACAGTAGAAGAGTTTCATGAGGAAACTGCTTTCCTAGCATTGTGGAAACATACTGAAACTTATTCAACCCTATAACAAACCTGTACACATAGGCTAACTTAAGCTGATCAGTCATTAGTATTTATCGCAAATATTTTGTGATAATATTTCGTCTGTTTAACACATGTTTAACACAGTTTTAAGGAAATCTTCTTTCTTTTCCGTAAAGAGTTCAGTCGGCCGATTTTTTTTATGCCGTACGGTTTTATTTCAACAAGCTGCAGCTTTTACCTGTTTCGGCAGCTTTTACCTGTTACCTGTTGTGTCCGAGTTGATAAAAATTCCCCGAGCTTCAGCGAAGTTAACACATAACAGGACCCACTTACTAGTCCTAAGAGATCCTTCAGACGCGGCACAATTGGTGAACAAGTCACAAATATCCATATGAGGTAAAAATTAAATTGCTTACATGCCATCTTGTTGTCCGAGTGATCTCTTAGGCTTATTCTCCCAGGTCTGGTATGTCTGAGATGACCTGACCGGGACGCGAACCAGCGAACCGCATCACAAAAGATGCTCCGACTGACTGAAAAATCTCTCCAAGGCCGTATACACAATATATTTCTCAAAGTTTGTTTGTATGCCTATTCAGACTCGGACTAACCATAGTTGCCAACCTTTAGCAGTCATATGTTTGCGTCCCATCTGGTATGATCGTTTCTCCCTCAAAACATATGAATGTCATGGTAACTGCCTTACAAATTCTCAGTCCTTTTAAAACAACGAAGTAAACGTAACAGTCAGCACGTTTAGGCAGGGGTGGATCCAATATTATGGTGCGGATGGTTCGGCCGCATTGTCCCCTCCCCTTCCACTGAAAAAAAAAATGCAAATAGAAAAAAAAATGAAGAGTCTAACTGCAATTCAAGCTCACAGGTAGCACATTCGCATGCCATCGAACTCGGGTAAAAAAACGTAAAAAAATCGCATGTGAGACAGTTCAAGGCCCAGCAGCATATCATGAAGTAAGCTGCAGAAACGAATCTAGGAAAAAATCCAATGCCATTGTTTTGTTTCGTTTTTTCCGCATTTTGTTAATGTGAAAAAGCAGCCCATCAAGAGAAAACACTAGGCATTTATGAGGAGATGCAACGAAAACTTAAAGGCCCTGTGTGAGAAATACGCCGAGGGCAGTCGAGAATTACAATGAGTTTTTACAAGCAGTTGCGCACCATCCGATTACGGTGAGGTATTTGCGAATACATTTTAACAAACGAACTTTGAACTGTGTTTGGTGTTGTGGGATACCCCCTTCCATTTTAATGCAATGGCCTTTAACTTACGTTGGTTGATATTCTGTACTTTTTAAAATTTTACTTAGTGATATTGCAAAACAATTAGCTATCCCCCCTCCCGCTACACGTCTTGAATTGCCATCGGGGACCTTTGTGGTCCTGGTAGGTTTAACCTTGTTGGCAAGGCAGTCGTGACCCTACCCTGCCTTCCTATTTCCATTCATTTGGCCATACTATTTTTAAACCAGTAATTTTTTTTAATTATACACGTTTTTAAATTTTGCTTTTTGTACTTTAAAAATCTGGGTAGGGGGAGGGAGCGCCACCTTTTCTTTCCCATTTATTGTGTACTTCGGGTGAATAGTCACCCAAATCAGGCAGCCCCCTTGGTAAAACGACGTTGGACCGATTCGACCAGGTCGATATCTTTTAATAGGAAAGGGGACTACACCTGACTTACATATTTGAGTAGTGGTCGCACAACTACTTGAAAGCCCAGACTTAGTGGAGAAATTACCAGAGGTAAAACACCTATTTACAATTGCGAGTCGACGAAAAGCCAATGCTACAATTTTCTGGCAATGGATAGACGACTTCGAATCAGAAGTGAGCCCTAATCATGTACCTCAGACACTGACGATAGAGTTACACCGTCCAAAAGATAGACGTGAAAATACTAAGCTACAAACAAAAAATAATAATAATGAAATAAAAAAAATGGCATTAGATTTTTATTCCCTGGATTTTTTTCCTTTGGATTTTTTTTCTTTGGATTTAATTTCGTCTGGATTTTTTTCCTCTGGATCTTTCTTCCTGGATTTTTTTCGTGTATTTTATTTCCTTTGGATTTTTTTTCCGCTTACCGAAGAAACGGCTCGGTAAATGTGCAAGTTATTTAAGTAGCGCTCTTTGAATCTTTATTTCGGTTCGAAAGTCTAATGTTTGTTTTTAAGTTGTTGCACTGTCGGAACGTCATATTCATGGCTTTACAGTCGGATTGGGCAGTTTGCGATTATTAATAGCGACGGCGACTAAAAAATTAACACTCCGGTGATTTTTATCGCGTTAGGGTGCGTTTATTAAACCATCTCTCTCTGCACTGCAGCCTCTAGAAGCTAGAAATAATCTGAAATACCAACACGCCATCAATATTGACTCTGACGGATGGCTAGCAATGAAAATAGTCAATATTAAGAGTTCAGAAGCGACTGGGAAAAGTTTCGTCAGGAGGAATTCTTTATCTTATTTTCATGGATTATGACTGCACGCATGCAGGTAGCATTGCTACTATCACAACGAAAACTTCGCCATCACAACTAAATTCTGACTGTGATAACGCGAAGTAAGACAAGGTTGATATTTTTGTGTTGGAGGCGGGGGGGGGGGGGGGGGGGGAGTAGGCGACTTCCTTCCCCCTACCCACCCAAAAATTCGAATACAAAAAATTAAGTTTCGGTCAGAAATGAGGCGGGACGAAACTTCCAAATTCGGGGATAAAAAAAAGGAAAATAGCAACAACAAGAAAGGCCTTCCGATGTTTGGTTCCAGTCAGAAAGTTAAGTCTTCTCATCTCCTTCCCCCTACAATATTTTGTCCTTGATATGCCATGTGATTGGTTGCGGCGTTGTCTACCGGCAACTATTTTTACTTAGATTAGCAAAATTCTTTTGTCGCTTGCTGGAATTCGGCAAGAGCTATTCCGATGTTATTTTCCCCCATCACCTCCACCAACCTCGTTCAAGCAAAGTTCTCGGACAGTTTGCAAGCACGGAAAAAAAAAAACTCGAGAATAAAAACAGTGGATAAAGGAACTGGATGAAAAAAAAATTACCACGAAAAAAATCTGATAGAAAAAAGACAAAGGAAAAATAGTCTAAAGTCAAAAAGATTGTTTTGTTGTTTTTGTTGCTGCTGTATGTTGTAATCAACCTTATGTGCGCCTCA
>JAHWFP010213978.1:0-11546 GCA_023313725.1 Lithobius niger | reverse complement strand
TAAATGTAAATGTAAATACCCCTCCTCCAGCCCACTGCCCTCACCCCCCTTCCCCTAACCACCTTCACAAACTACCTCGCCAATCTCCTCGTCCCATCTACCCACCTGGTACAACACCTCCGCGTCACACTCTCCTCACTATCGGCTCATCCTCCAGCCCACGCACCCTCCTATCAATCCCAATTTTCGCCGCCACCATCCTGAATTCGTAGGACGACCACCCAATGTCCCCCTTCACCATCTCCCTTGCCGTGAATCTGTTAGCCTCCAAACCCTCCCAGCTCCTCCTGAAACCTCTATTATCTATATAAAGCTCTTCAGCGCCACATTGGGGCGTTGCCCAATTAGTACCTAACCTTTAGCAAAATTGTATGACTCTCCACACAGACTTTTGCCTGCAGTCACTACTTATGGAGAAACGAACCTGGCCACTTCACCAATCTTCATTTTTCTCGCCGCAAACGAAACAAACACGATCTCACGGTTTCGTCCTTCGAGATCAGTGGTTCCCGAACAACAGACCCAATCACGATGCGCGTTTCAGCAGTTGCCTAGCAACCATCTTCTCCTGCTCCTCCCCGCTTTTGACTGAGACGACGTCAGACGGCGAGCGACCGAAACTACGTCTAAAAATGATGGCTTGCCGCTGCAAGTGATGCCGCTGTGCTTGGAGTGGTGCCGTAGAATTTTGGCTTCTCGTAAATTGATTTTTCGAGCTAAGTAGCTTGCTTCGCTTGAAAATTGGTTTCCAATTGTTGTCTACAGAAAGCTTTTACACCATTTGTTGAGGCCAAGCTTCCCTGAATGAGTTGATTATGGCCCCAAAACATCAGTTGGATAAGGAAGCATGGCAGTGGGCCGAACAAACAGATCCCGAAAATGTCACCCAAGAGCACGTGGATTTGGCTTACAGAGTCAAATTAAAATCTTGCATAAGAGGATCGTGCAGGTATAATGTGAATTTAGTTCAGTTGCGTGATTCTGGACGAAATTCTGAGTGTTAAAACGAAAAGAATTGTTCGTTGGCTGCGAGCTGAGAAAAAGTGCTTTTATAAACCTGCTGCATGTTCAGAAATAAACAAGGTTTTTGTAAACAAAGTTTTGCCGGTGGCGGTCGAAGTGTCGAAAAAAAAATTACCACCGAGTTCATTACAAAAGTATTACATTTTTATTGCAGTAAGTTGTAGCGTATTATGGATCGTGTGCCTTATGTTGCCGTTTCAATATCGTGTGCAATGTAATTTACGGAGTGCAGGAGTTATTTTTCGAAGTTTGGTGCTATGTTGTTACGTTAATGTTAGTGTTACGTACTAACCCTACTTAGCATTAACTACACGCTGGTTATGTTTTACATTTAGCGTTTATTTTTATTTTTCATGGTTCTTTTTAGATATTTTGAGCAATTTAAAAATAATGAAAAACTTTGACGCTGTATGAGAACCTATGAATGATAACATCGCCACGTATATTAAAACTGTCCGTAGGGGTACTAAACATTTCCACGTAAAACTATTTTCTACACTGTCAGGATCAGTCATGTACAGTCTAACGTATACGTAGTCAGATTGTAGAGGAAAGAAATGAGCAGTTCAACTAGGCACAGTTGTCCACTAATTTGAAGGTAGTCTGTCGTGGCTATAGAAAGGGTACTTCCTATCATACGACAGTCGGTAATCGAAAGAAAAGTGTCCCAGTTGACAGTCAATTTTAAACGCCAAAAAAAGAGAGGCGTACAGTGTCTAGCAGTGTGTAAGTGTAACAGTTAGCAATTTGCTGTCTCGATAACCTCGTTAACTTTGTTACCAAAGGGCCACATCTACGTCATTGAAAATTATGACTACAGTGAAAGCAACGTCTATCGTGTAGCATAGAAAACCATTAATGATATAGCAAGTGATGGAATGCATCTCAGAAAACATTAAAAGGACATACCTTCTCACTTGCGAATTGTAAAAATAGCCTTTAGCCCCTGATACTCTGGTTTGTCGACACAATTACTATTTCTTGTTTCGCATTAAGGAACACCAGAATTAAAACAAATGCATTCCTAGGTCCCATTTCATTGTGTGAAACAAGAAGTAAGTCAGTATTCTTTGTTACTATACTCGATCATCCTGTGCGCAATAGCTTTGGATAAATTTACATAAGTTAGAGTGAATGTTGCAAAACTGTTTCTCAGGAGTCTAAAAATAGAACATGAATGCCTTTGCAACATTTATATACGTGTGAAGTAATGTTGCAAAACTGAGCCGTACAGGAAAGCCAACCTGGAGGAATGGACCTCTAAGCTAAACCTACATAACTGACTTCGTAAAGGCTGGTTGGTCTTTGGTGCTCCAAGAAGTTGCAGACACTAATGATATGTATAATGGCAGTGGAGTAACGTTCAGGTAGGCAAGGTACAGACTGCGCTGGGGGAGGTTGGGGCGAGCCTAGCCTGCAATGTTTATAATTTGTAAACGTGGGGAGCGAAGTTGCATCCATCTGCACAGATAAAAATCTGTAGCCTGGACCCATCCAGCCTTTGTAGACGTTAAACTGTCTAATTTATAAAATTCATTAGGCCTAGTAACTGCCTTCGGAGTACTACGTCGGCTTAATGACTAGGCCTAAATGGCGAGCAAATAAAGTCTCAAAATGTTATTAAAATTGTTACATCTTGTGAAGCTTGTCGAAGACGTGATTGCCAAGTTAGTTATGGTTAACTGAACTAATTTTAGTTAGTGTAATACTTTAAAATTTGCAGGGTGTGTTCAGGGTTGAAACATGCATGCGATCAAATAAAAAAAAAATTGACTCCTAATAATTTTAGACATACATCAGTGCGCCCGGGGCTCCGAGGGCTTACAGCATCACCCTCCCTAGACCCTTAGCTGTATTCTTTTACACCATTTTGATTTCCTTTTTTTTTTTTGCCTTCTTTTCTGCGTTCCTCCCCCCTCCACCTCCACCTAAAACAAATACTGACATGTGTTACTGCCATAGCCTACATACCGTGTTTGTTAAAAAAAAATTTCTTTGGGGAAGCAGGTGGGGGGGAGGACAAAGAAAATTTTACGTATGGATCAAGCATAAGTTTTACGCCAATAAGCCAAAATCAAAACCCAGCCAGACCATCCAAACCTTGCTGTGCAGCAAATTGTGTCGTAGGTCTACAACTAAGCAATAAACAAAAATAATACATTTTGTCTTTTGTGGTGTGTAGTCTTAGACATTATAGTATTACGTACCCAGTTTTTACACTTCTTTATTTTCTATGGTGTTAAATGTAAAAAATGCGTTGGTGTCTTGGGGATTGAGAACAAAAACAAAATTAGTTTGACAGCTGTTTAAAACTGCATGTTTTTTTTAAAATTATTTTTGAGTGGGCAGTTGTTGAATAACATCCCTATGCTGCATGGCTGGATTGTTTATTTTTTTTTCTTCTTGTAGGAGAAACTGTAAAGGAAATCCTCATTGTCTAGTCGGCTTAGGTGAAAGAGAATGGCTTGGGGAAATAGCTGAAGAAAGTTGGCACAACATTGAAGATCCAGAAGCTGAAAGAAGGCAAAAGGTTAGGCCTAATAAAAAAATTGTGTGCTTCGGCGGAACATTGCTGAAATAAATAGGGTCAGTAGGTCGGAAAAAGATTTTTTTACAAATTTTTTTTCAAACATTTTTTAATACAGGCCTATGCTAAATCATGTTTTGCATACAAAATACACGTTGTTTGTGCTTAGCTTAGCTATGCATTAGTGAAACCCGAATGCTGATAACTTTCGTTGACAATTTTCCTTATAAGATTGCACTGCGCATCTTGATCGCGTCAGTTTTAGCAAAAAAAGTGTTAAGGTCGGAAAGAAAAGTTTCTGCGAAGCACACCATTTTTTTTGTTAGGCCTTCTCAATGCTATGTGGGGGGGGGGAAAAACTGTAGGCTAGTGCCAGAGGCAACTGAAGCATACGTAGCATGCAAAAAGTAGATTACTCTTTACAATCGGTTTAAAGTTAGCCACAGTGCGTCATGAGTGGTGGCATGATACTGTTGTGGCACATTCGCGTAACATTCGTTTTCTTCCGTGCGTAAGTAAAACGTGTTCGGCTTCTAAGGTGAGATATTACACAAACATTTCTGGAATTGATGCCGTGGATTTTTGGAATTGGATCTGTCATTAGCACAAAAAGGAGACCAGACTCGCAAACACATCCTTCTTTTAATAAGGACCAAAATTTTAAAATTCAAAATCCCAAACTTTCCCACTGGCTGGCACAACACAGTGACGATGCCAGTAACGAAATTACAACAGAGAAAAGTATTCCGAGCCATCGAAGCTTGTTGCATTTTATTAATCCCTGCTAGTACTAAGAACAAAATTTGTAAGAATTCCCCAATTGTTAAAGAGGTGCGCATAAACACAATAATTTTTGATCAACTTATGCCAGTTCCGAGTTTTAGGCCTACTTGAGATAATGTCAATTTCAGGATCTGTTTGTAGGATTTAAAGTTAAAGCCTCTATCCAGAATGATTTGGCAAAGGTTTTGAATTCATTGAGAAGTAGGCTACTGTATTATGCTCGAATCGTAGTTGCTGGCCGATTTAATACTAAATTTTTATGAAAATACCTTGGATTCTAATATAAGCAAAAGTAGGTCTACTTTGTCTAACATTGTACATTACAAAGCTAATAAATTTGCAGAAGTTGTTTAGGTATTAGGTAGTTAGGCATGGAAGGTACCGATAAACCTGGTATAAGATTTTAAGGCACATCAGGTTTATTAGAAGACTTATTTTGAGAAAAACTGCAAAGTTTGAGACCACTGGTTTGATGTTGCGAACCAACAGCCTCATGTACATCAATGAAGCTCTAATAATTCACTAATTTAAACAGTAGTTGCTTCATCATGAGTTAATTATTTGATAACATCAATATCAAATGCGACTGTAACAGCAGCGTAAATATGGAAAATGACGCGTCAATATTCTGCTTTTTAATGCTTTCAACTGCGGATCAGTTGTATTTTTACCTATCCGTATTTGTGTCTGGCTGTTAGTTGTTACCGGTAATAACATTTTGTTACTGTTCAGGCTTGTGGCAACTGTCATGGATGAGAACCTTCCGACTTTCAGTAGCTTGAAATTATCACAAAAATTGACCCCTGTTACCATTAAAATTATTCAAGGTGCTGGTATTTCAGGCTGTCTTTTTTCTGGTAGTGCATCATACCAGAGTCGTGTTAAGAAATCTGCAATAAAATTATGTCCAAAAATACTACCAGAAATTGATGACCTTTTAAGCATGCTTTCATTGGTAATGGGCTAATGGTCGTCAATCGGAGATAACAGGAGGCCGGACAAAACTCTGAAAATAGGGGTTAAGGTCTTCAGAGCTTTGGAAAAAATTGGGATAGAGTTCATTCCAGCCTCTAAACTCTCACCCCCAAATATTTTGTCTTCGATACACCCCTAGGCTTCCTTTGTGATCCCAGTAAAATTTCCTTGTATTGGTTTTATCATTTGTTTTATGTTCCAGGATTCCTTTGTTGGTTTGAAAAATCTTGGGGCAACTTGCTACGTTAATAGTTTATTACAAGTAAGTCTTAGAACTAACCAGGCATCAAGTCAATCTGGATGTAGTTAGAAAGATTAGCCTTTGTGTTATATGATGTGGTTGTGGGAATCCTAACTTCCTTCAACTCGGAAGATTGTCAGTTATTGGCATAAAGTAGTTGTTAGTATAATATGCAGGAAAATATTGCACATAATAATAGAGCTACCTGTTACACTCGTCATCTTTTTCCTGGAGTCGTTTTGTCTGACTAGCCCACCCTACAAAGAAACAAAATTAGAGAAAATTACTGGTATCGGGACAGATATTATGGTATCGGTATCGGGTAGTTCATATTTCTGCCAATACGTTGGCCAGATACCTCGCACGAAATTCATGAGTAGGTGGCCTCACAATTTGGTACTAAGTTATGCTGCTTAAAACTTATGGTAGCGTATCCAAATTTAATCCTAATTGCTAGATCGTTGAACATATTCGAGCTTCAGTGTTGCTACCCACGTGGTATCGGTATCAGATTGGCATCAGTTATTGGTATCAGATACTGTTGGCATCGAATCTATATCGATATTGGACTAAAAAAAAGTGGGTATCGGACAGCCTTACAGTGTAATGAATTTGTGACCAAATAACCTGGAATTTGCAAGTTGTATTTCCAATTTACAATGTTACAATAGACTCGATATGACAGTCCTCTAAGTATAGAATTTCTGCTTGTAGTAAACAGGTTTTAACTATTTAGTTGGCCATTTGCATTACATAGGTAGAAATTTTTCTATATAAAGAACCTGTGTATAAGGACCTTCTGGATGGATTCAGTGGCAACGCTGATCACTGTCGGGGTGTGGAGAATGAGACAACTTCATTGGTTCAGGATGGAAGAGTGGACCCAACACACTTCCTGGGAAGAAGCTACTTTCTGTTCAGAACGTTCGATGAGATCCATTGGTCTTGTGGTCCAACTTCGAGAACCTGAATAGTGGTGTGCTGTTCCCTCTACCCGTAGCAGACCACCTATTATTCATGGATGCCTCTGTGATGTGGTGGGGAGCTCACCTGGATGTGAAGCTGCCAACGGATACATGGCCGGAGTAGGAAAGGGCCTCCACATAAACAATCTGGGCCTAATGTCAATCACCCATTCAGCCATGAAATGGTCCAAATCTCAAAGGAAGGCGGTTGTGGTAATGTGCAACAGCAACAACACGATGACAACAGCTTATGTTGGATATGTGGGGAGGGGCGAGGGGGGGAACCCAGTCTCGCTTCCTCCAGGACAAAGAATCAATTGCACACTGTTCGATGTTTGCCTCCATCACCAGTCCTGACATATACCAGAACACTTCAATGTCTTAGCAAATGAATTATCTAGGGAAAACCGAATACTTACGGATGCTATTCCCAGCTTTATGCCAAATGCTGTTTAAATGTGGGAGAAAACCGTTAGTGGACCTATTTGCAACTCTTCTCAACAGACCATCCACAGCAAATTGACTATCGAAAATTCGCCAAGAATTGTTAAATTGTTCTTGCCTGTCTGGAATATTACATATTTTCCTCGGTGCGTAAGTAACAAACAATTCCCGAACTTTGTGCTAGGGCATCTAAGGACTACCTTCCAATGAACAGTGATGGTTTATTCAGTGGTCCACGCATGCATATCCAAGATGGTGGGTTTTTCAGGGCTTTGGTGACACTGCAGGTAAACTTAGCAGTTGGCTAGTAACCAACAACTATTAAGTGGGGTTAATTAGCATTTAAAGAACACAATAATACGCGGCGTAGCATTTGTATCTCCATGCTCAAACGATCGAGCCTGGGCAACACACAGCCTGAGTATATCATTGGGGTCAAGGATGACAACCTGTGGAAATCCTTATGACACGACGCTCATACCACAAATGTCGGGCACTTCATGGGGTGCCGATCGCGCTGCCATGTTGCGCCTCTACTGAGCCCTTGTCCGCAGCAAACTTGATTATGCGTGTATGGTCTATGATTCGGCTAGTGACTCCACTCTCCGGATGTTGGACACTGTGCATCACAGTGGCCTGCGTGTGGCGACTGGGGCTTTTCGAACTTCTCCAGTGGTCAGCCTCTATGCTGAGGCCTCGGAGCCACCTTTGGCCATTCGTCGGCGACAGCTTGCCATTCAGTATGCTGTGCGTTGCGTGCTGTGCAATCCAGTCCTGCTTGGTCCATGGTTTTTGGGCCAGACTTGCGAGTCGGTAGACGCAGGGTGGGTAAGGGTGATTTCCGCCATAGGCTCCAGCAGTCCTGTCAGGAGATAGCCTTTGAAATGCCCTGCGTCTTGAGGCTTGGGAGAATGCCAGTTGCCCCTTGGCTTGTCCCAGGTGGCAGTTTCATTTTTGCTCTGGCGTCCCTCCCGAAGGGTTCCACTCTACCAGCAAGGTACTTACAGGAGTTCCGGCGGCTGAGTTCTCAGTACGCCGGTTATCTGCGCCTGTTTACTGATGGGTCGAAGTCCGACGTTGTCGTGGCGTGTGCTTGTGTGTGTAAGGGTGTAACGGTTGCCCATCGCCTTCCATCAGGCTATTCTGTGTTCTCTGCAGAGCTTTTGGCTCTTGGTTTGGCGGTGGAATGGATCCTTGACCTTCAGGGCACGCATTTCATTGTCTTTAGTGATTCCATGAGTGCCCTAGAGTCCTTGGCGAATTACAATCCTCGGAACCCCTTGACACAACGTGTCCAGGCTTTGCTTTCCCGCTTGCCTGGCCAGCGGAAAACCGTGCTTTTCTGCTGGATCCCGGGCCATGTTGGGATAGCAGGGAATGAACAAGCTGATTCTGCTGCGAAAGGGGCCCTTTTTGGCCCTCTCGGTAGGGATCTCAGCCTTGTTCCCTCAGATGCCTTTCCAACTCTGCGTCTGAGGTTACACGCTTTTTGGCAAACCTTGTGGGACAGGCAGGACGGTAATAAGTTACGGGCCATTAAAGGCACTGTCGAGGAGTGGCACTCGGCGTGTCGCCGCAGTCGCCGTGAGGAGGTTGTGTTGGCCCGTTTGCGAATTGGTCACACCCGACTTACTCACTGTTTCCTTTTGCGGGGGGTTGACCCTCCTGAATGTTCTTGGTGTCGACGGCCACTTACGGTCCGGCACTTACTTGTTGATTGTCGCCATCTTGATGGTGTTCGTCGTCGGTTCCATCTTCCGCATGACATTGCGGGTCAGTTGGGCGATAAGTCTGTCCTCCTGTCCGGTGTTTTTCAATTTTTGCAGGAGGTACAGATGTATGACAAGATTTAGATTAGGGGTTTGAATAACATCTCTGTAATGTGTGGTGCAGTGGCAACCCGGACCACTGCACTGTGACTGAGGTTGGCGCTAATGACCAAGTTGTCGACGCGCCATTAAGCCTCAATCCCCCCCCCCCCTCATACCACAAATATAGGCAACCGACCCGATCCAGTATGGTTGTTGTGCAGACTTAGAACTTTTTAATATTACTTCATTCGCAGTTAGAAGGCTTATTATATAAAGAATCACTTAGCGCATTAGTTTGTTCGTTGTAAAGAAAACTAACTATAAAGGATTCGTACTAAAGTGATGTCGTGTTATTAGTGTACGTGTGTGATGGTACACCACGTAACACCATTACAGCTGACGGGGGTCATACCGGTGCTTGTAAACCGTACACTTCCTTACTTTTCAATTTGGTATTTGTAAGGTTTGAAAGGACTGGAAGAATAAAAACAAAAAGGGTTCTTGGTCCTTTAAAATCCTTGTTTTGACTACCATAGGCCTATGAGAGCCGTAACATGAATCTAACAAAATCTGTTTTGATACATACAGTGAAAATGTTGTTTAATTTATTTTCGTGAAATTGAGTTTGTTACCAAAACAACAACCTCATTGAAGTTAACTAATCTGTGATATACTTTAGGATGCATTTCAACCATCTTTAGTGTATCAAGTTGGCCTATTGGTTTAAAGCCTTGTGGTTCTTCATAGGGTCCTTTGATTTGTGAATGTTACTTGGAAATCGTTGAAATTGATTTGGCTGAAGCTGTTTGTGTTGTTGCTTGGTGAATAGTTAAACAAATAAAGGGATAAGTGGATCTGCGAAGCTTAGCAATAGTATATTTTACTCATTTTGTATATTTGATTGCAGCTGTGGTATCATAACCCTGTGTTTCGCAAAGCCATTTATCAGTGGAAACTAGAAGACGATCCTCAGGAAAAGCAGTCGGTTCAAAGCACTACAGGTATGGTTTTAATGCAATGATCTTTCATGATATTTTGGTCGCCACTTCTAGATTCAAATCCTTTTGGAGGTTACACCGAGTCGCAATTGATACAAAAACAAAATAGAGCTATTGGCACCATTAATTTTTGCCGTGGATAATACAGCACTGAATAATTATGAACAGATTCCTGTTAAGGGCAGTGATGAGTGGGCATAGTGGTAAAGTGGTTGGTGATTTGCTATATATGTGGTACATTCATTCAAATCAGTCTTGCCGCATGAAATGCCTGCATAAAGACATTTTATGCAGCTTCTAGTTTTAAATTCATTACCGTAAATGCCCACATGAAGATAAACCCCACCCCTCTAAAATGCTTCAAGGTCAAAGCGTGAAATCGTCGAGTTAAAGTACATCCCGTATATTGTGGTTTTTCTGTTGCATATTTAACTAAAAGCCTGATACGTTAGCAATATTTACGTTTTATCCAATATGAATTATATGGTTCATAGACGGGAAAGTTCTTGCTGTCCTTTTCCAGAAGGTTATGTCAGGATGTGTAGATCGATCACTCCAGGACAGAAGATATGGTCACTGTCTCTAGGAAGGCAGATGACCAATTTTTTTCTCCTGGAAACTCCATGCGAGTGATTGCATCCAAGCATATGGGTTTGTGTGTTAGAAATTAGATTTAATAGAATTATGTTGGTTTTTGGAGGAGTGACGATCTAATAAACTAAATTTGTGAATAAATGCGAATTTAAGCATTGCTTTTCGCTAAACTGAATCCAGGTCACGTACGTGAATGATTGCATGGCACCAACGTGTGGGAGTTCTCGAACGTGAATTGCTTGGAGGTTATGAAGGTTTGTGAGGCAAGAAATTAATTTTAACTGTGAATTGTGTTGTATTTTCGAGAACCACCATTTAATTACCCAAATTTATCAATAATAATGACACTGCGTTAGTACTAGATTATATACAAATTACGTACGTAAATGATCGCTTAATCGCCGTCTTTTCCGTAATGAAGAAAACTCCCTCCATGGGCAGAAGTAAGGTTAGAAAAGGAGATCCTTTTTTTTTAAAGGCCCACCCCCTATTTTAGCCAAATTAACCGCATAAGCTCATAGGCGTTTAATACACGATTTACTGTATTGGTTTAATTCCCATTACCATTCATTAGCAGGTCCTAATAGGTTTTAATTTTCGTTTGTTTTTTATTTAGTTTCACTTTGATAGTTTAATGTTCTTCCTACTACTCATTGTTGGCTTTCTGCATAGTACATACAATGATTTGTTATGCAGGAAGTTTTATTTGATGATGGTGGCCAAAATATTAAAATGAGAGTTCATTTAAGGTCATAGTGTACAAGTATGGTCAGGGAAAATTTGGATTTGTCGCCTAATCATTTCACTCTGTCCATACGATGTAGATACTTACCGTTGCGAACAACGTTCGTTGCTGACGGGTGTTACTAAGTGCACCAATACAAGAGACCCTCGATTGTCCAAGTTAATTGGTATTGAAGGGGGATTTGGAAAATCTAAAATTTCGAATAACTGAATTTGTATTAAGAAATAGCTTATATCGTAAATAACCTAGTTAATGCCATGATGTACTTATAAATAAATGTCCATGTCTGCATTTTGATAAGTCGGAAAATAGTTTCTTTTTGTTAAGTGCCCACCTTCCATATTTCTCATTTGGATCCAATTATGTTACCTCTTCCTCATCAAATTTGCAACCGATTCGGATTTTGTGTTGGTTTTTTGTACGTGTTCCAAAAATCAAAG
>JAHWFP010213975.1:0-17277 GCA_023313725.1 Lithobius niger | reverse complement strand
CCGTTTGTGCGTTGTAGAGGCGGCGACTACCCAGTCGTGAGTAAATAGTGAAAGTAATTTGTGAAATCATGATACGGCGGTAATTTGGATAACACGATACGAAAGTACTATAATCACGATGCGAAATGTGCTATTATTTGGCGTGATGACGTCCCTACCGCAAAAGCAGACTGTCCGCTTTATTAGAGAGCTTGGGTACGACTAAACTTTCCAGTTGGTTCCGAGTGAGGACGAAATACCGCTAATAAATAAAAGTGGAATTTCATCGTTGCAAGCATCGTTTGCGTTCACGGAATACCATGCTGGTATTTGGGGTTTTTATAGGTGGCCATAATATTTTTGTTTTCCAGTTTAAGGTCCTGGGAAATTTTAAGATTTCATCTGCCTTTCAATCAATTTGGTTTGCTGTCCGGCCTCATGGAGATCCAAGAGAATATAGCAAGAGCGAAGTTTCAAGAGATGTAAAATCAAGATGAAGAATCAAGTTTATGAATTTAGATTTTGGGGGAAATAAAGTTTGATAAAAATAATTTGGAATTTTTAAAATTAGAAATTTAGAAAACTAAACTTGAGTTTGAAAAACTAAAACTTGAATTAATAACCAACTGACGATTGATATATAAAGAATTTTCTTGGTAGAATTTTGTGAAATTAATATTAAAAAAAAAAATTTTTTTGTGTAAAAAATTTTTTTTACTTTTTAGGGGTGGTTAGTGTAGTGTCTGTAGTGTTGTACAATGTACCTATAAGTAGAGGGCGCCTCAGTCACTCTCTATTCTGTATTGACACTATTATCATGTGACATTAGTCACATGATAAACTCAATAAAAGCACTGAACACCTTGGCTTCAGTGCCACTTGTAAGACCTTAAATCCAGTGTGGTCTTCCGTTAGTATACTATGATGTATAGTTAAACTAAAGTAATGTAGCTGAATACGTTACACAGAGAAAAGAGGTATTTCAGTGGACAATTAAAGTAAATACGAAGTGTGTTGTCAGTGGTGCTTGGACGGATTCCGACGGGAGCGTCGATGCAAGAGTAGGAGACAAGTGCAACCAACAATGGTGCAAATAACAACATTTTAAAAAAGCGGATGACATTGTTGCATATGATGTAAACAGAAATCTACAGCCTGATCACTGTTATCAAAGAGCATTTGAAAATCCTTTGGACCAAAATAAAACGTGAGACTTAAACTGGCTGAAACATCTCTATCAGTGAAGTCTTGCTACTGTGTGTATGATCAGCAGTCGGAAATTATGTAGATTAGGGGCACCACGCCAACTAACCGACTACTACTCTTTTTTTGTACTAACCGACGCTACTCTTCATCCTAACACCATTCCGCATCACGAAATCCGGGAAAAACGTCTATAAACTTCTCAAAATTATTTAAAAGACGTAAAATGCTAGTTACAGACACGCTAAAGCTACGGCGGTGGCAGCCATAGTGTATAAGTTGTTTGATTCGGGAAGCAGGGTAGCCGGAAAACCCGATTTTCACAACAACAAACGTTGCGGAAATATTTTTTTTCGTTGTTTTGTTATGGCTAGTTTCGTGTGGTTTTGTTGTTATTGTCAGTTAGGTTAGGTTAGGTAGGTTTGGTTAGGTTACGTTTCCGTAAAATTTTAGTGAGGTGCAAATCGGGTTTTCTGGCTACCCTTCTTCTCTCACAATATGGCTGTCGCCGCCGCTGCTTTAACACGTATGTGACTGAGCATTTTCCGTCTTTTGAAAATTTTTTTTACAACCTTACACCCTTTTCCCCCGGGTTTTATGATGCGAAATGGTGTTAGGATGAAGAGTAGAGTCGGTTAGTGCAAAAATTAAGTGATTTGGCGTGGTGCTCCTAATCTAGATAATTACCCAGCAGTCTTGCAATTATTGCTGATCAAGCGGGTCGACCATTCTGACGTCAGATCTGCGCGACGCACTTGTAAAAGTCGTAAGTTCAAGAGTTTTAGAAGCTGTGTTCACTAAGTGTAAACAACGTGTATCAGGTTGTGTTAAGATCGGGCAAGGTGGTCATTTCAAGTGTGTGAAGCAGAGCAGAACATGATACAAGAAGAGCAAGATATATTTGTAACGGAACGTGGAGGATTCAGCGTTGGAGAGAGTGCTAGTGGTATAGGATATAACCTTCAAGTTACCATTTGTGAGTGGATCCTGGAACTTCCGGGGTGTATCCAACAAATTAGTACAAGTTCATAAGTTATGTGATTATACTGAAATTCTGGGTCTCCAGGAAGTGAGACTGCCTTATGATAGTTCTGTGTATGTTCCGGGTTTTGCTTGCATTCTGCATGGTCAGTTAGCTGGTGTTAGAGTTCTAGTGAATTGGAAAATTGGAATAATCAGCGGCTCATTCGCCGCTGCTGGTTACTTATTGCACGGGTATAGAAGCAGGGGGTGTGAGAGCGTGGTCAGTAAAATGTTGCTTGTTTGTTGTGTTTGTGCACGTTGTTGGCCGCTTCACAGCTGGAGAGTGTCATTGCTCGGTTAACTCTCTCTCGCATCCCATGATTATCGTAGGTTCCTTTAATGCGCATCACTGGCTGTGGGGTGACCACAGGTGTGATGCTCGTGGCAAGGTAATTGAATCTTCCTTAGATCCGTTGAACTTAAGTTTGGTCCACGACGGCTGTCTTACTTTTGTCGGATGGAATAGAGGCGCAATTCAAGAGTCAGTTTTGGACCTGTTCCTTTGTTCAAAACAGTTGGTTGATGGTTTAGGTTTTAGTGTGTCATGGGATTTAAGAGGAAGTTGACGACTTCCCTACGCTTCTCTCTTCTGGGGGCTCTAGAACAAGGTAGTGTGGCAAATTAGCTAGCAAACCAGTTGTGGGGCATGGTTTGGTGTCTATGAATAAGTGGGTGTGTAATGGACAATGGGTGCACAAGGATGGCTGGAATAGTAGGAATGGCAAAATGCATTGTGCATGGTGGACCCATTCTTGCACCACAGCTTTGAGGGATCAGAGGCGAGTGTACCATCAGTGGGTTCGCAACCCTTCTCACCAGTGCTGGTGTATCTTTGTAGGCATATCAAAAAAGTCTAGGATCCTTATAAGCAGTGAAAAAGCCTTGTTTAGTTCACGTCTCTGTGACAAGATCAGACAGGGTGTACCTTGTGTGATATATGAAATCTCACGCGTCCTCAGGACTCTCAGCCACATCTAATGTGGTTCTATGGCGACTCGAAAGATATCATTCTCAGGAAGGAAGCGATGGCTAATGCTTTTAGTAATCGCTTTGCGGAGACTTTCAGGTTTCCAGTTGGACCCTGTCCTGGGTTCAATAATGATGAGTGGATCGAAGGCAGTACCAATGTGCTACTTGTCATTGATGAATTAACGTCCTCGCCGGCCTTGTGCCACTCTGAAAGGTAGGTTTTGATGTGGTAAGTTATCATTCCCTGAAAGGTCTAGTTCTTGAGATGCTGAACGAGCTGCTTTGAGTTCTTCCAGACTATTTTTGAGAGTGGCGAGTGGATAAGCATGGGAAATATCGGTCGTCATTGGTTGGGTATAGACCCATTGCACTGTTATCATGCATTTGGAAGCTCTACGATTTGGAAGCTCTGTGTTTGGAAGCTCTACGGATTCAAGTGCAATGACTAGTCTGGTCCGTTGAGTAGTTGGGCTGCCTCACCAGTGCTCAATTTGGCTATAGGAACGTATCCCAGTGTGCAAGACACCTTTCTATATCTAGAGTCTGGCATTAGAGAAGCCTGGGTACAAGACTGTGTAGTTATTGCAGTGTTTCTTGATGTGTGTGTGCGGCTTATGATATTGTCATGACTGATTATGTTCGGTACTCGCTGCATTGTCTGGGAGTAAATAGGCAGCTCACGTTGGCAATACTGTCTCTCTTAGCCAAGCGCCCATTTGTGACGTGCATAAACCATGCGCAATGGCTGTTTGCCGTGACGTCACCATGAGTTAGCCAATGACGAACGAGAACAACGGTTGTTTGGCCGTGTGATTGGACTAGCCCAGTCACGTGATATGCATATCATACCAAACAGCCATGGCGCATGGTATAGGTGACTCTTGAGACGAATAGAGGGCTCCCTCAGGGGAGTTATTCAAGTCCGGCCCTGTTTACTGCAGTACTCAATGATGTTTTGTTGAGTTGGGTCAGCACACCAACGTCGTAACGTATGCTGATAAAGTTGCTGTCTGTGCTTGTTGGAAAGGGTTTAGCAGCTGTCGTCTACGCAATGGAGAAGGTAGTTGTGTTGGCCATAGACTTGCTTGGGCAAAGGGGTCTTGCTATCTCCCTGGAGAAAACAGAGGTGATCGAATTTGCCCAAGGTGATTTGCGGACAGTCGTGTTGGCAGTTGGTTCTGTAACGATAACGTCGTTTGCCGAAGTTAAGTATCTAGGTGTATTAATGAACTCGAGACTCTTGTGGGCTAGTGATACGGAGTTAGTGAAGAGCAAGATTGCTGACAGGTTGAAGACACTTGATGTCCTGTCACATGGTAAGCAGACTGCCTGGCGGTCTGTCATGTTCTCTTTCTATATGACGTTCATTCTCTCTGTGATAGATTATCACTTGCCTTTTCTTGTGACCTGTCGTCGGACTATAGATGGCCTGCAGGTTGCAGTTGACAACTGTTTGCAGGTGTGTACTGGGTGTCATCACACGACCCGCTGTACTGGCTCTCTTGGTTGAGACTGGCAAGATGCTTATTAGTCCTGTGCTGTCCTTTCTGGGGTTTGGAACCCTTGAGTTAGTCGGCTTGAGCAGGCATTTGAAAATACAAGCTTAAACTTGAAACTTGACTCAATCAGTACTGCATTAAATAACTCTGTATGTACGTTTCGTGAGGTTGTCCGAGAAGAGCTGTACAATGTAATTACGAAGGGAGACAGAAATCAAGAAATCATCCAGATTTTGATGATCATCCAGCTAAGGCAGACAAATCATACACACATCCCGAAAAAGAAACGAGTGATATCTAAACTAGTTTTACTGATCAGGTAATGTTCTTTTTGGATGCTTTCGGCACGGTTGTAAACTTGACTATCAAGAATCTCAAAGCGATGATGGAAAATATGCTTCTTCACCACACAGCTACACTAAATCATTTGATGGAACAGCAGCTAAAAATGCAAGAAATCCGGTGATTCGATCTTTTGCTCTTCTGCTGTAACTAAAAAAAACAGGAAAATTTACAACTTGATTCTGAGCAAAGTTGTGTTGTCACTACGGTGCTGTGCAAGCAGAGTGGTGGTGGCATCCAGTTGTTGTCCGCCCATCTTGACCACCCTAAAGACAACAAGGAGGAAATTGCTTGTAATCTTGGTACTAACACAGTAAAGAAACTCGAGAAGCTTCCTGTTCCCGATGAAAAATGGATAACCACACGTAAAAGAAAAAAATCACATGTAAAGAGTTCCCATTGTACTGTAAACAAACCTGTCTCGACCTTTAACAGAGTTTTGTCATTTTCCACCTTTTGAAGATTCCGCCGCTGGGCATTTTAAACCTAACAAATTGGGTGTTTCACATAGTGATAGTGCACTGGTCGCCAGTAAAAAGCAGGGAATGCCAGAGAAATTCAGAGAAGCTTGCAACAGAATACCCCAGGATTCTACCATTGCCTGTGATAGGGTGACTCTTGATGTTATTGCGAATTTGGAGAAACACAATCCTTCGTTATCGTCTGACGAACTGCACCACCATATGATAACTGTCCATGAAACCGCAACTGTTCCATCATTAATTTCACCATCTTCGGTAACCTGCGGTAGTGACATTCCACGCAATAACTTAGTGGTCATTGGGGATTCTCACGTGACAGAGCTTCATATAAGGACGTCATCTGGCCGCTCTATCACCTGGGATATGGCCTGAACTTCGTGCGGAACTACTTGTGCAGAGGACTCCCGAGGCCCTTAAGCGCACTGTATCTAATCCTGCTGTTATCCTGTGTGTTGGTTGTAATAATGCGATGCGTGATTCACCGGCATATATTGCTACGTATATCGCTGCTGCTGTTAAACAGATTAAACATGACAGGCCTCGCGCTAGGATCATTTGCCTTGGCCTACTGACACAATTCGTTGGTAAGCTCCTTGACCCAAATGGCAGAATCACCTGCTGTAACAGCGAACTTGCCAGAATGTGCAGTCTTCTCGGACTCCAGTTAATTTCTGTTTGGGATCAAATCCTGAATTCACAGAGCTGTTTCTCTGGTGATGGTATCCATCTTTCTAGGAAGGGTAAGGCTATCCTTACTGAGGAGCTTTCCTTGGCAGTTTCAAATGAACATTATTTGGGAAACTGGGGTTGTTAAGGGGTCCTGCATCCATCTTAAATTGCATACCAGTACCCATGTATATGCCACATCCCATTAGCTTGTCACCCTCCTCCGAGATAGGTTTAAAGTGTGTGCTGATAAATGCCCGTAGTATGTATGCAAACCTCCAAGATTTAAGATTCCTGTTAGGTGCTGGTAGGTACGACATCCTGTTGGTTACTGAATCATGGTTGACTGATGTTCACCCTGATAACTTGGTTGTTGGTGGCTTTCCCTACAATGGCGTATGCAGAGATCGGGGCTCATTGGGAGGTGGCCTTTTTGTGGCCGTTAGGCAAAACATTGACTACACTATCAGAGAATTGTCAACTGATGTCGAGTTTCTCTATTTAGACTTAGTATCATATAATATCCGCTTGCTGCTGGGCTATATTCCCAATAAATATGATTATGCTGTAGTATCAAATATGTGCACAGCTATACGTGCTATTACCAGCACTTGTGAGTTGAATATTCTAGTTGGTGACTTTAACATGTCATTCATAAACTGGGCTAAGGTTGCCTCTAACCACGAAAATGGCCGGGTATTCCTTCAGTGTATTTCCGAATCTGGCTTTACCCAGCTAGTTGCCGAGCCAACGAGACTTGATAATATACTCGACTTGGTCTGCTCTGATGACGAATTTCAATGTCACTGTAAATGACTGTCTTGGAGCGAGCGACCACAGTATGGTCTCTTTTCAACTAAATGTCCCACGTTTGGCGCAACAAAAATCACAATGTTCTCCGAATCTCCACATTGATTACGAGTTACTCAGGTCATGCCTTCGGTCGATTGATTGTTCCGCCGCTTTGTTAGGTATCTCTGATATTAAGGAGATGTGCAACTGCTTTTACACTTTATTGAAATTCTGTACAAATTGTAGTTCAAAATTTACTTGCATTGACCAGAAAGGGGGCTCCAGTAGGTTCCTGACTCATCGCCCTAAATGACCTAAGAAAATACGTCAGTTACACACAAGAAAATTAAATCTTTGGCGAAGTTATAAGGAAACGCGTTCACCTGCAGCTCGCTCCAAATACTTAACTTGTCAAAAGGTGTATTCCAAACTTGTTCGCGAGCATGAAATAAATACTGAGAAAAAAGTAATTAGGGAAGGAAATTTAACCTTGCTTTTTAGATTCATTAAAGCCAAATCTGGCAGTGGACGAACTATTCTGCCTCTCAAACTGAATGGTGGATTTATCACTGATAACCTTGACAAGGCAAATGTCCTTAGTTATGAATTTTCAAAGAATTTCATCGCAGATTCTCCCAGCACTCCAGTGTGGCATGGCAAGCCAAATTGCTTGACTTGCTCCCCTTTAACATTAAATTCTGAGGATGTAGTTTCGTCTTTATCACATATCAAGCCTAGCAAAGCAGTGGGCCCAGATGGCTTTTCTGCATTTTTTTTTATAAAGAGATTTAATATCAAATTTGTATCCCATTTTCATGGATCTTTAACCTTCCACTCAATTCCGGCTGTCTCCCCACTACATGGAAGGCCGCCAATATTAGTCCTATCTATAAGAAAGGTGAAGCCTCCCACCCTGGAAACTACAGACTTATTGCCCTGACTTGTGTGCCCTGTAAGCTTCTCGAGGGTTTAAGTAGAAAAAACACGTTTTCCTTTATTGAGGATTGTGCTTTGTTGTCAAACGATCAGTTCGGGTTTTGCCTGGGCTTTCTACCTACATCCAGCTCTTATTGTCACTTGACGACTGGATTGACTCTGTTGACGCAGGTATCCCTGTTGACGTCGTTTTTGTTGACTTCGCTAAAGCATTTGAGTCGGTTTCGCACCTTAAACTTTTGGTCGAGTTGGATTGCGTCGGCTTTAGAGGAAATCTCTGGTCTTGGCTGGCCGACTTTTTGATTGGTAGAAGTCAGTGTGTTATGATCGATGGGACTTTGTCTGACCCTGTCATTGTTGGAAGCGGGGTACCGCTAGGGTCAGTATTGGGCCCGTTGCTTTTTATTTTATATCTGAACGATCTTTCAGCAGAACATGGTGATTCTACTATTAAGAAATTCGCAGACGACCTAAAATTGTACTCCGAAGTGGTAGATAGTGACACGTTTTTTGGTTTCCAATGAAAGATTGACAATCTTCAGTCCTGGTCGGCAAACTGGCATTTACCCAATGCTCCCCTCAAATCCTTTGTCATGCATGTAGGTTACCATAACCTCCATTTAGACTACTCTCTGTGTGGCTCAGTGTTGAAACAAGTCAAATCAGTAAAGGATCTTGGGGCTTGGTTTACTCACGACCTTAAGTTTTCAGATCACTGCAATCAAATTGTCAATGTAGCCCATAAACGTGCGGCAATGATAAAGAAAATATTTAAGTCTGGTGACAGAAAAACCCTTGTTTGGGCCTTTAAGGTATACGTGCGACTGTTACTTGAATATGCCAGCCAGGTTTGGTCGTCCTATCTAGTGACGGATATTGTTCTACAGCTTGAATTGCCGTTAGTTCTTTTTTCCGAATAGAGTCGTTCACCCCTGGAACGCATTGCCCAGGGATGTCGTTCTTGCCCCTTCCCTTGAGGTTTTTAAACGGAGGTTAAAGAGAATTGACCTTGGAGAGTACTTGCAGTGTTTTTTTTTTGAATCTGTCCAACGCAGTTTTACCAAGTCATTGCACGACACTCGCCACCTTTCTTATCGTGAGCGACTAAATCTTAACATGGATTCTCTTAAATTGCGCAGGCTAAGAGCTGACCTAAATTTCACTTATATTTTGTTACGGGGCGACTTGCGCCGACTTGGTGATTGTCTCTTTGAGCTCCGATCTCCTGATCGTACTCGTGGCCACTCTCTTAAGTTGGTCGTGGAACGCTACTGCTTGAATTGCCGTTAGTTCTTTTTTTCGAATAGCGTCGTTCACCCCTGGAACGCATTGCCCAGTGATGTCTTTCTTGCCTCTTCCCTTGAGGTTGGACCTTGTAGAGTACTTGCAGTGTTTTTTTTTTGTATTGAACATTAACCTTTATATGAAATAATGTTTGGTAGATTTGTTTTGATTTATATTTACCTTTATGAAATTTTGTACGTATTTTATTATTTTTTTCTTGCAATTTTTAACTTTGTACCTGGACCAATATTAGTGGCATCTGAATTTATGCCCTTTTGTATTCCTTTCTTCTTCTGAGAATAAATATATCTTATCTTATTAGGCTTCGAGCTGATGAGAGATTGGTCATGTTGTGCTTTCGCGACATGAGTAGAGGCTCAGCTGATCTTGTCAGCAGAGTTCTGTTAAATTACTGCAGCTTAGGTCCGTTTGCTAGAGGCAGTTTGGGCTCAGGTGGGCCTTGGTGTTTCGCTTCTTTTGAGCCAGGTATTTAAGGGGTTTGCTGTCCCGTTGGCTATCTTGCCCCTCTGACCTTGGGCATGCTCTAGGGAGCTGGATGCAGCCTTCAGATTGCCACTGCATCCATGGGCGTTGGAATTGTTTTTTGACACATCCTTTTGCCTAATTACTTACGAGGGGGAGTCGGTGTCTGTGTTCTGACTTTAAAGATGAGTAGCAGTTATTTCTTGCGCCGTGTTCCCTCTGCCTTTATTGCAATTTCTGTGGAATTGCACACTGTTCTAGACTTGCCAGTTCAGCACTTTTTGATTTTCTCAGACTGCAGCTAGCATTTGGATCCTACAGCATTTGCTAGCAAGTCTAACTGTTGACCGTCCCTTACTTTACAAAATCGGATGGAAGCTTTCTAGGGCGTGGTGCACTGGCAGGGCAACTTTAGCCCTGAGCATAGTGGAGTGTAAGGCACCCAGGTGGCAGCTGATCTTGCTTGTGTTGGGTGACTCGCTCGTTGGCAGCAAGTTGATGTACCAGTGGTTCTACGTGATCTGTAGCTAGTTGTTTCTGAGTGGACACGTGGTAAGTGGACCTTAGTAGGGTCTAATGGAGTGACAGGTCGGGGCACTCTCTGTGATCCAGTTGACGACTGAATCCCCACAGTGCTTGAGCACCTTCTCTTTGGCAGATGTGGTTTTTAGGACTGGGCACTCGTATTTGAGGGAACTTGTGTTCAGGGTGGGGTGGTCCAGGTCCTGCCTATGTTTGTGTGGAGTGAGTGAATGGGTGTCCCACTTTTTGTTTGATTGTCTGCTTCTTCAGTCACTATGGCATACCTTGCTGGGATGGTTTGATCTTCAGGGCTACCTGGGATGGTCATTAGAAGTGGGACCGGGGGTGTCGACTACGCTTCACGCCTTCGTGCTGTTGTGAACTTTTGTCATGCATCAGGCAGGGCGGTTTAGTCCCGATACATATGTTGTAGTTATGTTGTAGTGATTGCGGTGTATTGTTCAATTTGCAGTAGAGTGTTCTGTACGGTATTGTGGAGCCAGTATTGTAAACACTGTATTAGGCATAGGTTTATTATTAGTTGTACTACAGCGCATGGCTCCGGGCTGCTTATGCCCTCAATAAAATCTGAAATATGTAAAACACACCTTGAACAATTAGACACGGTCTCGGGTTAACAACTGACACAGCAACATATTTCTCGTTGTTGTTTGACTGTTGTCTCTTGGTGCAGGCCTCTTCCCATTTTTTCACCCTGATGGTTTCTCAACCTAATGTCTAATTCCGGATGTGGTTTTTGGTAAACCTTGTACTGGCACCCGTGCTACTACTGCATACAAAGTGTGGTTTGGACAGTCCTTGTGGGTTTAGCGCAATGTGCATTCTGTTTGCATTGGAGTGTGATCGTAGGGGAGCAGAGTGTAATCATCGGGTAGAATTATCATGAACACTCCTCCTTTATGCCACACCTGAAATAATTAAATCCAGTGAAGAAAATCGAGGAAAGCACAACCGAGTGAATGGTGACTTCGTTTCCAATCCAAGCAGACGTTAGGCCAAATGGAATTTTAAGCTCACCTACTCTAAGCCGTTTTCAGTGTAATATTTTTGCTATTGTGCTGTTGTGTTTCCTGTTAGTCCCCTGTTATTTACAGCAATTTGTGTTTATTTTTGTACTAGGGATTCCAAAAATCAACTGCCACAACGTTCGATAGTGTTTAAGTTGCACCTTTGGTTTGCGAGGGCGGCCACTTTCATTTGTTTTACGTTTCTATATGCTGACGAAACATTACCTGCAATTATTTATAGCATTCCTTCTTGTAACGCAATCTCCCTTAGAGAAGAACTCTTAGGCCTAGGCCTATATGCCTGCATCTCGGTAGCCTTCTTATGTGCATGCATGATGCACTCCTCTTATGAAAATGCTGGTGCCAGACCTGGATTCATCTTTTCTCTCTAGCTACCTCGGTAATGGTCGCTCTCCCCGGACTTTCCATATTCTTCGCCTCCTTCGGTGCTAAAGCATCGTAGCATTCTGGACTCATCCTACCATTTGTTGCTTATGCCTCCTTGCGACCCACGCTGCTTCATCTCCCTGACCACCTTGTATGGACATTATGACTTCGTTGGAATCTTCGTCAATGATTCACTGCCACCTGCCGTTCGTGTGCACCGCCCTTTGGGCCTGTCCTTCGGACCAAACGCTACGTCAGTGTCCTGTTACCACTTCAACTGGATACGTTGAGCAAAGTTCTTCATCTTTGCCTGGCCTTTCGTCTGCTGTCTCTGGTCGCCTTCGCAACGGGTTTTCTCCCAGCATTTCACAAGCAGCGTCACCTCAACACCAAGGCCGACCTCCGTTCAGTGCTGCATCCCATGCTCAACCGTTGTTACGAAGGCCTGCATCTTATTTTACTGGCAAGGCCTTCTCAGCAGATCAAGTTCGGGATTTGTTGGACAGCGTTTTCCGTATTTTCCCGTCGCCAAACTCATGCTCGTCTTTTACGTGTTGCTCCCGTCCAGTCCAGCTGCCGTCCTTTCCTAGTCATCATTCGCCGGCTCATCCTTCACCTGCAGCCATTCGGCTGCCCTCAGCCTTCGGTTGCCGAAAGTGATGCGCTGGACGCTGCCACATCATCTCCTGCCCTATGGACAGACTGGGGGCCTTCATTCGGATCTTCCTTCACTTCCGTCAGGGCTTGCAAGGCTTGCCTTTACAGAGTACCGTCACGAATGGATGACGATAAGCAGCTGTGGGCCCGCTCCTCTGCTACGTGCTAGCCCTTCGTCTGACATCTCCTCGCGGTCTTCTGCTTCCTTCAGTATTCTTGATGCTTTCAACGGCCGGTCTTCACTACCAACTCGCTGCACCCTTCGGTTGCCCTTCGCCTACCTATCAAGACCTTCGTCTCCTGCCGTCCTTCAGCTCCCTGATGGATTTCTCAATGACGTCTTCATTTCGTTTTGATGGTGTGCTACTGGTTTATAGCTGCTGGTAGTAGCTTTGTAGCGCTTCTAATTCAACAAAGCACAAAAATACTAAATGTTAGGCAGTTCTATGTTAACATTTTAATAAAATCGTTTTCATGAAAAAGAAAATGGTAAAATATTGGAAAGGGAAAGAAACGGTAGACTTTAGGATACCTGAAGAAATGTGGAAGTGATTTTGTGAACTCAAAAAAAAAATAATAATAAGTAAAAATAATTGATTATGGAAATAAACAGGTGTAGGTGATGATGGTTTTTTTGCTGATCTTGTAATATTTATTGAATTTTCATTTGTGTATTACGTCCTTTTTGTAGTCTTTGTACTTGTTGATGTGCATTTCATAAGGGTTTACACTTCATAGATTTTTTGAAGTGGTATTTTTCGAAGTAAAATAAGTCTGCAGGTGTAGCCAATTTAGCTCGTTAGTGTCGTCCTTCCCTCCCCGCTGCACATTCTTCAAAGACGAATGAGGTGGCTTCAGGTACCGTCATAAAGTAAACCACTTCCAGGAAGCACAACACTGCAAAGTAATGTGCTATCACTGCTCGCATCTTCGCCTAGAGGGCACGGACTTCTACTTCTAACTTTTTTTTCTGAATGTGGGAATACAGAATGGAAGAATTAGCGGCCAGCTGTGGGCCCGTTCGCATTTTCTTTGTTGGAAGCCTAATTTATAAATTCATAAATTCATTAGTGTGACTGGATGAGAGAGACCGCTGTCTTTGTACCCCATTTTAAATTTGGTCACTAAAAATTAATTAATTGGTTCTCAGGAGCGCACGCATGGTTTTTTTTTTCTTAGCGCATGAAACGTTTTTTATGACATTAGTCTAAAAAAAAAAGTACCAATATGAATCATCAGCACTTTCACCAAACATTACTTGGAGTCGATGACCACATGAGCTCTTTGCTCCACTCACTTGATGGCCTCGAAACGAATCTAAGGGTCTTTCAAAGGTGTGTCACAACTAAAAGCTTTGTTCTACAGAATGACTTTTATCAAATGTGCAACTTCTGCACGCTCATTCTGGCATTAAAACGTCGATATTGTACTCAGCAACGAAATGTATAAGCTACTGATTTCGTTTTGTTTGGTAAAAAAAAGCCAGCGCCCGCATCTGAAAAATCACGAATAAAACCGAAAAAAAAAACACCGCCCGCTCGCATCAATTTTTTAGTACCACTCCCGAGAACCACCTAATTAATTTTTAGCGGCTTTACGATGATGGTGTACCAATAATTCAGTTGTGATTGAAATTTCTGAAATCAAATGCTGTATGTACAAATAGAAAGGATCTTTTGCTAATAGTTTGCCGAATAAGAATTGGAAAATATTTGCATAAAAAAATCATTTATGAAGTGTGGTGGTGAAATAACTAACGTACACCAAAACATAATTGCGTAAAGGTTCATGCATCCATGTTAGCTTTCCTGTATGACTCAGGTTTTGCGACATTAGTTCAAACGTATGTAAATGTTGCCAACAGTCATTTTCTTGTTTTTTCTTTCGTGCGAGATGATTTTACGACATTAAACCTGTGTAAATGTTGCAAACGCTTTTCTTAACGTGTCGCAGCCAGTGCCGCAATTAGGGGTGGTGCGAAGGGTGCGAAGCACCTGGTTCCAGGAGGCAAGGGGCCGAAATAAGACAAAATTCACGTTTCAGTTGGGGTTGGTAGTCACTTTACCCCTAATATAAATTTGTTTACTTGTTGCATCCCTCCTTGGAAAAATCTAGCTGCGGCTCTGGGTCGCACGACATACCGGAAGGATTTATGTACCTTTAAGTTGTAAAAGCGCTCAGGCACGTGCATTTCAACCATGCGCCCATTAGCGGTTTATTTGTATTCGTTAGAAAATATGTAATTAACATGTTGGCGCCCCCCTTTCCCCTTCCCAGGCTTTTCCCAAGCTGGGGTAAAAGGATAAGAGGAATAAGCTGAGTGGGATATTAGGAAACAAATGTCCAAAGCTCACAATCCATTGATTTGATTTTCCTCCAGTTTCAGTTTCAAGGCAGGAGACGTAAGCTGCTGCCACACAGCGAGTAAGAGTAAAACTAGACGGAATTCTCTCATAGATGGCACCACGAGTCAGACTTCGAAAAGTGAAACTGAAACCGAATTTCTGCAACGACGGTGTCTGCCTGCATGGTTTCGGGGAGGGACGGTACCATGGATCCGCGTGTTACTACCACACGTTACTGGCTGCTGTTACTTGTTTTGACGGGATGCAGGACACATAGGCACCGACTGGACAATTAGACACCGGACACATAGGCACCCGAATTTAGGCACTGGACAAATAGGCACTCGGACGAATAGGCACCCGGACATATTGACACCGGACAAATAGGCACTAATTTTATTTTATTTTATTTTTTAATTAGGATGGATTGCCCTCAAATTCTGTTTCGTTTGTTTTAAATCTGGGACACTTAATCGTTGTGGACCGTTGGGGGGGGGGGGGAAGAGTTTTTGCATTTTCCCCCGAAATTTTTTTGTGGTGAAATAATGTTCCAAGGCTGCCTTCCTCGGGCTGCCGCTCTCACTCCTGCTAACAGACAACATCAGACATGATAGTGTAATAAAGATGCCAACAATTTTTAGCAATTTTTAACGCTACGAACATTTTATAGAAAACTTTTTTTTATCCCCCAACCCCCAATTTGCGGACAATATATCCCTATTAAATTTTTTTTTTAAACTTGGTGCCTATTAGTCCGGGTGTCTATTTGTCCGTTTTGACGCCAGACGATTTCAGCCATAACGAGAATAACCATCCACTGACAGGAATGTTTATCTTCTTAGTTTTGATGCAACTTTGGTTGGTCCCATTAAAGGGATATTCCTCCCAGCGCAATTTTTCTTGATCCTCCACATCAAGTACAGCCCCAAAGGTCTATTTACTTACCGTTAGTCTTTCCCTTGCTAAAAATCCGTTTTAAAATGTGGCGTCTAGAAGATTTTCTGTTGAATAATTGTTAACTTCATTTACTGCGTCCCGCAGTATATGATGCATTGTGCGCTTACAATAATCATGACGTTTCATCTCTGTGTGTACATGTACTAATTTTTCAATAATTACCATGAGATTAAAAATCTAAAAGACTAATGCGGTAAAAATTAAAATTAATTATGCCAATAGATCGCCGAAGCAAAATTATAAGACACTAGCCTAGAAAATTATAAATTGTGATTTTAAAGTACGAGAATCATTTCGGTTTGTGACAACATAATTAATGCATTCACGCTGGCTTGTTTATTAGGCACAATGTTAACTGAGATAGTAGCTACGTTTTTCGCTGCGATGAACGAAGCCACTGTCTCAGTTGACCTTGACTATGATAAATGCGCGGATGTGATTGACGCGTAGCTGTTATAAGGCAGGCAGTATGCTGTTTTAAATCTCGGTCCAATAATTCAAGCGCATGCATGGTGTAAATAACATGACGACCTTTCAATGGAGCTGCCCGCATCTGTCCTTCAAGGCACGAGTGGTAATCATGAATTACAGCAGACTACACATTAATATTTATCAAAAGAATATGATGAAGAATACCTTCCATCTTTCGTTAAGAGATAATACCAAGGCATGTGTGCAATACTTCTCCCATGTGATTTCACACATGCTGTTTCACACTCGAGCTGGCAAGGACGAGTTGCTGGTGGGGTAAGTAGGAATTTGCCAAGTATGTATACATTATTATTAAAAAAAAACGCTCCAGCATATAAAATACGGATGCAAGCACTAAAGCTCTATAGGAGAAAAAGTTTTGAAATAAGAAAAAGGCATGTAAGCCATCAGCGTCACACTAATACATGTAAAAGAACCTCCAGCATCACAATACACAAGCTGGAGCTTCTTTTACACGTATTAATGCGACTCTTACATGTCTTAGCTAACATCTGTTTCTTAAGAGTTTTAAACTTTTTAAGGCTTACATCTGTATTTTATATGCTTAAGCGTTTTTTTAATACTAATATCTGTTATTTTTTCTTGTACTAGCAAGAATAACAGCAAAAAGAATCTTGTAATCTCCCTAAAATGACTGTTATAAGAGTCTTAACCTCTTTAATACTATGTAGCCTTTTTAAGCTATAAAAATTGAAAATCTAACGTCTAATTTGTTGACATGGGACGAGGGGCGTTAAGTTGTAGCGATTTGGTTTAGTTTTAGGGGGGGGGGGTGTTTAGTTTTTTCTTCAAGCGCAGAGGTCCCGGGCCCAACGCTACGAATCCTTTGGAGAGGGAGCGTATTAGTTTGAACGAAAATAATAAACCAAGAACTTAAGAACTAATGATGGTCAAAATTATACCAAGGCATGCTTCAGTTTACAAAAGTATTGGGTGACATTTATTTAGGGTGATAAGCTGGATTGCTCTATAGATTTACAATGGTGATAGACGTAGCAATTTACCGACATGAGAAAACTATAATTGGAAATAAATAAGGAGATAATATTGAACACTGAACAGGTTGGCGTTCCGTCGTCAGACTGAGGCTGTAATAAGAGTAGCGTAGGAATACGGAGATTGGTGCAGCAAAGCCAACTCACGGCGAAGTCTCAAAACATGGGCCAGCTACCAAGTTGAAACATCCGCTTGAGAGTGGACCGTACTTAGGCGCAATAGCCCGACATCTCGT
>JAHWFP010213974.1:26963-86909 GCA_023313725.1 Lithobius niger | reverse complement strand
TTTTATTTTTTGCAATCATTTCCACCAATGCACAATTGTTATTTACTTTAAGTTTTCTTCAGTGCCTGTATCCAGTTTGTTTACAATTAAATTTATAATTATCTGTTCCCTGGACTTCATACATGAATTTTAGAAAATAGTAGAATACGATGTTGGCTATGTCCATGCTATTTTTTAATTTGTTGTATGATTCGTTTTATTTTACACACATTTGTAATACCATAGCGAAATAAAAGAGGCTTCAAGGCTGGACAGTTTTCATCATAATATTAACGCCTGTTCAAGCTCTCATTTTTGTTGTACCCCCATGCGGGTAAGTGTGGAACGACTGCTGTAAGTATATTCGGGATAACCCAACACAATGCTGTATAGATTTTAATCTAATAAATAGGTGCGAAAATACCTATTCGTACTACTATTAGTCCAGACATGCGGCAATTCCGTGTGCAAGCAACGAAGTTCCGCGACCATGAAGTGATGAAGGATATGGCTTCTTCAATCCAAGGGCGACTGCGGTAGAAATCTCGTGTCTCGCATCTTGACTCGACACCAGTTCAGGTGTGTGCTGGAAGGTTGACTCTTTTAAACGTTGCTTTGGTAAAATAGATTCTGGTGATAGTCAAACAACTGATCTGGAGTCGGGAAAGAAACCCACACCTTTTCTCCCAAACAACCTTGTGACAAGGGATGGAATATGAAGCGAAAGAAAACTGCCGCATCCTATGGATGTCTAACCATTGATAAGCTCCTGTTAGTAGTGGGTACATTTACTACGCCGTTTAACATTTTATGTACAAAATTTCACTAAAATATCAGCTAGAATCTAATGGTGGGGCCTACATATCAATGCATTTGAAAGAAAAAACAATGTAAAACATAACCAACACTCGTACAAAGTCCGAGCCACAATGGGAGTCGATGTGTCCTTCTATTCCCACTTAAAACTGACTAGCTAAAACCTTTTTTATAGACTAAATGGACAAAGCAAACAAAATATAAAAATTAACCAAACTACAAACGAAAAAAGCATTAGAGCTCGTATCTTTATAGAACTCACAGCAGTAAAGGTACGGAAATAAAAACGGATTAGTGTCCACTCGAACGAAACTAACTATAATTTGAACTCCAATTCCAGGGAACAAGGCTTCTTTTTATTCCTTGGTAATATCAGAAACTGAACACCATTTGAATTAATTAAATTCGGTCATGTCTGCGACGGGTATGTTTAGTTTATGTTTTATAGAAGGGTATGTCACAAATACGAGTGGCCTAGACTGGACCTGTTCCTCACTTTGTGTCAAGCTCTGCGCGTCTCTGCATTAATCATGCTTGCCGGAAAACCCCTCTCTCCAGGAACACAGTCTTTGCCTGCAGCAGAAACTTCTCAACTGTCCTCACCGTGGAAAAGTGTTCAATGATCCTCCTCAGCCCATTTGGATAAAAGGGCTCTGAGTTGGTATCTGGGATGTCCCGTCCTGAAATGTAGACCTTCCCCTGTATTCCACGACTTCTGGTAAGGTTCAAACGAGATCTTCTTTCCTGACCTGCCCAACTTGACGTCAAGGAAAGGGAGACATCCATTTTCCTCTTCTTTGTGTGTGAAACGAAAGGCAGGGTTCCACGAGTTGAGGGACTCAAGAATGACAGGCTGGTCTTCTCATGGGCATGGTGGACAAGTCATCGACAAACGGTTTTCACAACTCAAGCCGTGGGAATTTAGGAAAATGGATGTGTTCCGTTCCTTGACGACAAGTTGAACAGGTCAGGAAAGAAGCTCTCGTTGGCGACACGCGACAAGGAAACAGGCGCGCTGGAATTGCCCAACACCACCGGAGGACGAGACATCAGATCGCATGGAAAAATTCCTCTATCCTACTTAAATCTAACACTAACTATAAACCACACCTGCGTGCCCTCGAGTCACTTGCTATCAAGAGGTTCCAACGCCAACAGGTACCTCTGGTGAATATTACTGGATCTTGTTAGGGCCGATGTGATATCCAAACTTGAGAAAAAATGGGGCCTTTCCAGACGACAAGTTATACAGATCACTGGTGGATTTGAAGAGCACGAATTTTGAATCTCTCCAGACCAACATATAGGGTTTTTACGATACTTTTCTGAAGAAGGTGACCCCCAGTCACCGAAAATTTAAAGTAGAACTTGATATTGGTTCTTTTGTTTTGGTAAAGTGTGGGTGTTTACGTTTCTGATGACTGAAATTTACCACTGTAACCGCCGTTTACGGGTTTTCGTCTAAATACTAAAATTTAAAATTAAGAACGCATAAAACAAAATTAATAACAATGACTTTAAAAACAATAAACATGGTAATTTGCATTAATATAGCACAATTTACATTTACACAAACACGTTTCGATTGCTACTTTTGGAACCTTTTTCGCTGCCTGTCCACCAAGTGTGACGAAAGGAAAACGCAAAGCATAAAATCAAGTAATAAGTTTCATTTCTGTCCAGTCTCAAAAGTCGACGGTTCAGTTCCCCACTCAAGCAGTCTAACATTTAAGTTCAAATGACAATGGAAACAGGTTTGTCTTTTTTCTTCTTGTCCAGAACAACATTTACCAACTGAACAACCAGAACCATTCTCACAAAATATAGTCAGGCAGCAAATGACCAATTACTGTTGGACAACCACAACTTGACAACGCAACAAATTTGGAACAATGCAACAAAGTGATGAACAGTACAACAACCTGCTGACCTCGATGATTTAGGGAATGACAGCGATGATGACAAGACAGCTATCATGACAAGACATACGCTAGTGTGTCACCGCCAGGTAACAGTAGATCGTCCGATTGTATAGACATACGATTGTAGACATACGATAGCGTAAGAATAAAGGGATGCTCGTTAGATGATGGTTTCGCACCAATACGAACATCCACGAGCAAACGAAGTTATGTTATTACCCAAAAAAACAAAATGCATTTCGGTCTGATGTTTTATTAGTAACAGAGATCTTCAATAATTTCTGCATGATAAAATGTGAACGAAGAAAGCAAACGAAAAAATTGTCAATTGGCTGATATAGCGGCTAATTATTTATAGACATAAAATTCGTCAAGAAAAAAGGTAGAGAGGAAGATAAGACGGTGTAACCTTTTGAACGTTCACAGACATGTGTCTATTAACTGTAAGCAACTCACCATATCTTACCATGTTGACAATAAATCCCAATGCGGCCAAAATCTTTCAAAATTGTGGAAAATGTAACGGAAATGTACAGGGATAAACAAAACAACTGAAAGGGATGCGCTGATTGAGTGTGAAATTTCAGCTTCATAGCGTAGATTAACATTAACCTCGAGCGGAGCATCTGAAGGTGGATGCGCTGATTGAGTGATCGAAGCAAACGAAAAGAAGCGCTTAGTAGCCAGTATGCGCAAAAATGGGATTGAAGAAACCTGAACATGTGGGGCACGTATATACAATAAAGCAAATCGTGTTAATTTGGCTAATGTAACGGCTAATAAGGCAATGGCAAAAGTGAAAATTATCAGTGCGAAAATTATTGACACAAAATTCGTCCTGAAAAAAAGTATAGAGATAAAGAGAAGACGATGTGACCTTTTATACGTTCACAGTCCTATGAAAGTTATGATATCCCAAAAGTGGTATAAGAGTTGCCGCCAAGTTTCCAAAAAGGGTCGGCCTTTGAAAGAAGTAATATCATTCAACCAGGGAAAGGCTATCAAGGTTACTCCTATTAGCCGTGTTTATCGTACCGATTAATACTTTGGACGTTAAAGGAAAAACTTGAAGATTGCTACCACGAACTATTCCAACTATTATTCGAACTATTATTCAATGCGAATAACTGATTTCTCATCAATTTACATTGGATTATTCAAAAATCAAGAACTGCGGTCCTTATGCAAGCCTCAGCAAAACTGCCATGTTAAACGTCGAACTTTGAAACCCTATAATTTCCCCACAATTGACATAATCCAATGAAATTTATTTGGCGTCACGTCATAACTATTTCACTGCATTCAAAAATTTTAATGAGAACAATCGAATCGTTTACCCTCCACAGCATAGCCATGCTGTTGTTGTTGTTCTTGGGACTCTATCTCCTCACCTGACGATCAACCAGTGAACCGATTTTCACTTTTTATACCTTAAAATGTAATTAATAATAAGGATCAGGGCCTATTGTACGCTATTTTAATGTGTCTACGATATTCTTGTTGTTGTTGTTGTTCTTGTTGGGGTTTTTGTTCTCACCTAGAGAGCGAAACAGTGAACGGATTTTTAAATTTTTATGTCCTAAAATTTAAGTACTAAAAAGGCCCAGACTTTTACAACAGTTACTTTAAGGTGGTTACAATATTGTTGTTGTTATTCTCGTTGGGCAAAAAAAATATTATTAAACAAAAAAGCTTAAGCTTGTACAATAAGGACGTAAGGGTTAAAAAAAAAGCTTAATGCTCTAAAGGAACAGATACAAGAAAAAGCCATGTGCACCACCATCGGCGCTTTAATACGTGTAGAAGAAGGTCCAACTTGCTTTTTTGGGACGCTGGAGATTCACATGTTTCTATGGATTTTTTTGTTTCTCTTCCTTTAGAGCATTAATTTTTTTGAGGCTTACATCCTTATTTTATATGCTTAAGCATTCTTTACTACTAATTTACTGACATTGTCTAAATTACTCACTACAGAATAAAAGCTGAATTCGTAATGCAAGGATGATGGTCATTTTCACATTTCATCAAAAACAAAAAAGGTTGCGATATTGCAGTTGGTGGTAAGCTTTTAAAGTAAGAAGTAAACGACAATTGATGTGATCTCAAAACACCGCTAAGCCGCTCTTCACAACACCAATGTATTCTGACAATAAAGTACAACTGTGTTTTTAGGTGTGTAATTAATAAATTAAGTAAGGCAGCTCCTGGTTCTAGCCTGACCCCCGTCACCCCTGGTATTTTCTAGAAAAGAAGGGTCCTGTGATGCATCGTGCTCTTGTCGATTGTAGCATGTAAACGATCCTAGAAAGTTAGGATTGGAATTATGGTGCAAAATTGTCCTTTTTTCCTTCTGGAGCCATGGCTTCGGCTGGGAGACAAACCACAGACAAACGTTAACTGAAACGAAGCGTATAATACTTACGCATGTTTAATCTACAGTTGGATGACAATACAAACAATAGCTATACCAATAATTTTGTACTTAGGCTCCACTACAGAGCCACGTGTTTCTAGCTGCAACACCCCTTTAAGGAAAAGGAACTTTTACATGCGACCTGTCTGCCAAAATTTAGATTTGCCAACTTTCCGAAGGAAGACGTACACGTGTCTTTACATTCTATGAGAATTCACATGGCAACCGTGGCCGTAGCTAGTTAGCCAGTAAAACAAAATCTATCCCAAAACAAAACTTGTTAAATATTCCCGCCAAGCTTTTCGGCCGTGTGAAGTCGTAATATCAAACGCCAAGCTCTTTCGTCAAGCTAATCCCACAGAGTCCTTAACAAGTTCGAAGGTTAAATGAAATATATGAAAATTACTTACTGCGCTTTTTTCAGTTATTTCATTTAATGTTTGAAGTATTAGTCGGTGGGATTAGCTTGGCGAAAGAGCTTGGCGTTTGATATCACGACTTCACACGGCCGAAAAGCTTGGCGGGAATCCTTAACAAGTTTTGTTTTGAGGTAGATATCAGTAATTTTTGGTCCAAATTGATGAAATCCGTTTATTTTTCTTAGTAAGAGATGGAAACACAAATCTAGTTTTCTGGTCCATTTACTTTTTTTTTTTTTTAATTGGCTTTCGTTACATTTTGAGGACAGCAGTCACCTTTTTTTATATGATTGCATTTCATATTAGTAATGAAGACGAACGGATTTATTTAATGTTCAGTTTGGCATTGTTGCATAATAACAATGTTTAAAACAATGTAAAACAATCAATTTGGTCATTCGGAGCTCCCTAATCCCTGAACCACTTGACCAATTAGAAAGGTTCATATGAAAAGGGCACATCTCCGTAGCATCAATACCTATAATATGAGCTAAAAACCAGCTTCATTCACCGCATGGAAGAATTTATTTTCGTGATACAAAAAAGCGTTACCAATACTTGGAAGTAATCCACCCAAAACCAAAACTGGTATAAGAGCAGCCACCAAGTTTCCAAAAAGGGTCGGCCTTTCAAAGTAGTGATATCATTAAACCAAGGAAAGGCCGCCAAGGTTAATCCCATTAGCCTAGTTAATCGCACCTACTAATAGTTCGAAAGTTAAATGAAAACTAGAAGATTGCTACTAGCGTTAGCAATCTTCAAGTTTTCATTTAACGTCCAAAGTACTATTCCGTGCGATTAACTTGGCTAATAGGATTAATATTGGCGGCCTTTCCCTGGTTGAATGATATCACTACTTTGAAAGCCGACCCTTTTTGGAAACTTGGCGGCTGCTCTTATACCAGTTTTGGTTTTGGGTGGATATCACAACTTTCATAGGCCTGTGAATACAAAGAATTCCACTGTCTAATAGTCACCTCTACCTTTTTTGTCTGGAGTGTCTATAAATTTTCTAATTCATAATTTTTACGTTTGCCATTGCCCAATTAGCCGTTACACCAGCCAAATGGACACGGTTTGGCTAATTCTATGCCCATGTTTCACATGCTTAAGTGTATTTAACCCGATTTTTGAGCGCATTGGCTAACAAATGCCGATTTTCGTTCGCTTCGCTCGCTGAATCAGCGCATCCTCCTTCACTTGGCCCTCCCGAGGTTAATGTTAATCATTCAATCATAACCACATACTACAAACTCACGGAATGGTAAATGTTCATACAGTTCTAACATTCTGGTGGCAGACGAAGAAAACTAAAACTATAATCAACTCACCAGCTGTTTAAAATTACTTGCCACTTACACTGGACTGCAAGAACAGTAAGTCTACATAAAATAAAATGTCCGCGTCATGTTATTAAGGACGCTTTTTCTCCATAAAGAACACGTTCCCACCTGTGCTGACGATGTTCATTTTGTTTCCTAACCCTCCTTCCAGCAAAATTGTCCCTTTTATCGTGGTGGGGCAGATAATTCAGTTTGGATTCGTGTACAATAAAAAAAAAATAAAGACCAAACCTTTGCAATAAAAGATAAAGCTATCCTGTCTCTTAGTGAACCACCTATTTGCAAAAATATTGCATTCTGCCAATTAACTGTTGAAACGATAAGCGTGTAACACTTAAGCATGTTATAATCTAGTGTTGGATGGCAATACAAACAATGGCTACAACAATAATTTTGCACTTACGAGCCACTCCAGGGCCACGTGCTTCTAGCTGCAACCCCCATTTTAGAAAAAAGCACTTCTCCATACGACGGTTTACCTGTCTACCGAAATTTAGATCTTGCAACTTTCCCTAATGAGCTGTAGAGGTGGCTTTATACCCTATGAGAATTAACATGGGAGCCTGGTGATTAGCTAGTTACTAGTTACTAGTAACACTGAACGTTATTGAGGGCACATTTTCTCCATAAAGAACACGTTCCTACAATTTCGTGTTGAGGTTTTCTTTGTAACTGGACCCAAGACACTTGATTCAAACGATTTGCAAAGATTTCTACCGCATGGGGAATTTACACCGGTATGCTGAAATCACGTATAAGTTGGTTTCAGTTAAAAGACAGTCTGCTAGTGCAGCTGCCTTTTTTTCATCAACAATCATTTTTTAACAATCGGATGTCTACAATCGGACGATCTACTATTACTTGGCGGCGACACACTAGCGTATGTCTAGATCTACCTAAAACAAAACTTGTTAAGGATTCCCGCCACGCTTTTCGGCCGTGTGAAGTCGTGATATCAAACGCCAAGCTCTTTCGCCAAGCAAATCCCACCGAGTAATAGTTCGAAGGTTAAATGATATATATGAAAATTGCTTACTGCGCAATTTTCAATTATCTCATTTAACGTTTGAAGTATTAGTCGGTGGGATTAGCTTGGCGAAAGAGCTTGGCATTTGATATCACGACTTCCCACGGCCGAAAAGCTTGGCGGGAATCCTTAACAAGTTTTGTTTTGGGTAGATATCAGTAATTTTTGGTCCAAATTGATGAAATCCATTTTGTTTTCTTAGTAATTATGAAATGGAAACGGTAATCTAGTTTTCTGGTCCATTTCTTTTTCATCTTCTTTTTTTTTTTGGTTTCGTGAGATTTTGAGGACAGCAGTCACCTTTTTTCATTTGACTAACATAACATAACATAACATTTTTATAATTATTGCAGTATCTGCTTGCAAACGCACGAATTTATTAAATGTTCAGTTTGGCATTGTTGCATAATAACAATGTTTAAAACAATGTAAAACAATCAATTTGGACGTTTGGAGCTCCCTAACCCCTGAACCACTTGACCAATTAGAAAGGTCCATATGAAAAGGGCACATCTCCAGAGCAATACCTGTAAAATGAGCTAAGAACCAGCTTTATTCACCGCATGTAAGAATTTATTTTCGTGATACAAAAAAAAAACGTTACTAGTTGTAGTTAGTAGTTAGTAATTAGGCAAATATCAACGTTATTCACGTCGTTTTAGTCTTCTATACGTCGTAACCGGCGAGAAGACTATTGCAACGACTTTGTCCGTCCGTCCGTCCGTCCGTCCGTCGCTTTTTTCAACTTCGCAACAGTACCAGATATTGACGACCATTGTTTACAAGGTCCATTGTTTACAACGTCCATTGTTTAATAGACTGCTTCGACGCGTCCATTGTTTACAACGTCAAGTTTAATAGACTGCTTCGACGTAACTAAATTAAATAATAACAGCAGTTGTAGTGCATGATAGAGGTGTGCGCCTCAACATTGGAAGTGGAGGAACCTTACAGAAGACCGGTGCGACTAGGCAGTCGCTGTAGCCGCTTCTTTTCAACAAGAAAACGTTAAGCTGTGTCCTTAATAGTGACTTTTATGTTGTCAGGCGTCCAAAGTCTCCCGATTAAACAACTTTCAGCCTTTTCTGTCGAATAGTTATTTAACTTCAGATGAGTTCAAACAGCCAAACTACATTTGCAGTAAAGACACAACGTGTCTAGTGATCGCCATGCTCATATATACATATTACCTGGATGTTATCATTTATCTTGGCGGGAGACACACTAGCGTGTGTCTTGATTAGGCAAATTTCAACGTTATTCACATCGTTTTTTCAACAAGAAAACAGTAAGCTGTGTCCTTAATAGTGACTTTTATGTTGTCAGGTGACCAAAGTCTCCCGATTAAACAAGTTTTTGCCTTTTCTGTCGTATAGTTATTTATCCTCAGATAGCTGAAAACAGCCAAACTGCCTTTGCTGTAAAGACTCAACGTGTCTAGTGGTCGCCATGCTCATATATACATATTATACGGATGTTATCGTTTTATCTTGACGGCGACACACTAGCGTGTGTCTTGACCCTAAAACAAAACTTGTTAAAGATTCCCGCCAAGCTTTTCGGCTGTATGAAGTCGTGATATTAAACGTCGAGCTCTTTCGCCAAGCTAATCCCACCGAGTAATAGTTCGAAGGTTAAATGATATATATGAAAATTGCTTACTGTGCAATTTTCAATTATTTCATTTAACGTTTGAAGTCTTAGTCGGTGGGATTAGCTTGGCGAAAGAGCTTGGCGTTTGATATCACCACTTCACACGGCCGAAAAGCTTGGCGAGAATCCCTTGACAAGTTTTGTTTTGGGGTAGATATCAGCTATTTTTGGTCCAAAGTGATGAAATCCATTTGTTTTTCATAGAAATTATGAGATGGAAACACCAATCTAGTTTTCTGGTCCGTTTGCTTTTTTTTTGTTGGCTTTCGTTTTTGAGGACAGCAGTCACCTTTTTTATATGACAACATTTCATATTAGTAATGAAGACGAACGGATTTATTTAATGTTCAGTTTGGCATTGTCGCATAATAACAAGTTTTAAAACAATGTAATACAATCAATTTGGTCGTTTGTAGCTCCCTAGCCCATGAACCACTTGACCAATTGGAAAGGACCATATGAAAAGGGCACATCTCCGTAGCATCAATACCTATAATATGAGCTAAAAACCAGCTTCATTCACCGCATGGAAGAATTTATTTTCGTGATACAAAAAAAAAAAACGTTACCAGTAGCCAGTAGTAAGTAATTAGGCAAATATCAACGTTATTCACGTCGTTTTTTCAACAAGAAACGGTAAGCTGTTTACTTAATAGTGACGTTTATGTTGTCATGCGACCAAAACCTTCCGATTAAACAAGTTTCCGCCTTTTCTGTCGCATAGTTATTTATCCTAAGATGGCTGAAAACAACCTAAGATGGTGGTCGCCATGCTCATATATACATATTATCGGGATGTTATCGTTTTATCTTGGCGGGCGACACACTAGCGTGTGTCTTGATCCACCCAAAACCAAAACTAGTAGAAAAACTCGCCACGTTTCCAAAAACGATCGGCCTTTGAAGGTAGTGATATCATTCAACCAAGGAAAGGCCGCCAAGGTTCATCCTATTAGCCAATAGTTTCCCTTTGCTCCCTTTGCTGTAAAGACACAACGTGTCTCGTGGTCGCCATGCTCATATATATATTTTATCTGGATGTTATCGTTTTATCTTGGCGGGCGATACACTAGCGTGTGTCTTGATTAACGATACTGATGGCACTTTTTCCATACAAGAAACGTTCCCACACTTTAATTCGAAGTTTGCTTCGTTACTGTATCCGATTCCAACGATCTGCAAAGATTTCTACCGTGTGTGGAAATTTTCCCTTTAGGCTGAAATCATCTAAACTGTTGTTCTGGTTAAGACACAGTCTGACAGTAAGCCACATTTTTGTTGTTGTTTTTGCTTAAGGAGTTGAACCCAAACATTAAAACACATATCCGTGAACAAGACCCGGTAAACCTAAAATAATTGATATTTTGCTCGAAACAGCACAGTCCAAATATCTCGCAGTTGATCAATTATTTCAGGTAAACCGGGTCTTGTTCACGGATATCTATTACTTAAACGTTGTAGCTTATTAGCGTTAAGACTTGTGCCAGATTTTGCACATGTTGCACTTAAATACCAGAAAGTTTAAGGACGCACTATCTCTGTAAAAAATAGGTATGAAATAAATATAACAGCTGCAACCTTTAAAAGAGATAATTAACTACAGTTTACCCAGATGGCTTAACTTACGGGCTTTTAGTAACCAGTAAAAATAATAATACGATTTTATAATATTTTCAACAGTCTACCTAGAACTTCCAAAGTCCCCGCAACTGCAGGTAAGAAGGGAAACTTACATGTTTTTGCCGTGAAGCTAAAGTCTTGTTTTATTGACTGTTGGATTTGAGTGGCAGATGGAATCATGGGCGAGTAGAACTACAAATCCTTCAGTTAAAAGTCGGATATTATAATCGCTTGATCGTACTGACATTGAACCAAAGCATTGGTTATTCCAATTCAAATTGGTTCTTCCGTTGGGGAGCTGCCTTTAATTTCAATTGGGGGTCTCCGGACCCCAAAGGATTTTTCACTATTTTAGTTTCTGCTTCTGGTTTCCCGAGACAACGTGTTCGTCACCGTTTTCATTAGACGCGAGACTTAGCGTATCAATTGGCAGTGGCAACCCGGATCACTGCGCTGTGACTGAGGTTGGCGCTAATGACCTTGCTGTCGACCCGCCATGAAGCCTCAATCCCCAAACACAACGTTTCAACGCGTTGTGAAGCAAATTTAGGTCAGTAATCGTTCGGCATAGCACATTTCAAAAAATTTAATTATTTTCAAACTATGTTGTTTTTTTTTGGCATACAGTATTTGCACTTTGTTTGCAACTAACCCTGATTAATTTAAGTTGCAAACTTAAGAAATGATAGGTTTATTTGCCGGATAACAGCAAAAGGGTACAGGTGGGGTTTTGTTAAACCACTTATACCTGCCCACGAATTAGTATGCAACGTCATACACAATTACACAACAGGAGTAGGTATACAGAGTGATCTTGTTGGCAGTAAAATTATAATGCACCCAAAACCAAAACTGGTATAAGAGAAGCCGCTGAAGTTTACAAAAAGGGTCGGCCTTTCAAAGTAGTGATATCCTTCATTCAGGAAAAGGCTGCCAAGGTTAATCCTATTAGCCAAGTTAATCACACCTACTAATAGTTCGAAGGTTAAATGAAAACTAGAAGATTGTTACTAGCGGTAGCAATCTTCAAGTTTTCATTTAACGTCCAAAGTATTATTCGGTGCAATAGACTTGGCTAATAGGATTAACCTTGGTTGGCCTTTCCCTGGTTGAATGATATCACTACTTTGAAAGGCCGATCCTTTTTGTAAACTTGGCGGCTACTCTTATACCAGTTTTGGTTTTGGGTGGATTTAGACTACTGCAACGACTTTGTCCTCCGTCCGTCGCTTTTTTCAAATTCGCAGCAGTACCAGATAGAGACGACCACGGTTTACAGTTAGATTCGGTATCAGAAGTTAGTTAAATAACATGGCAAATTAAAACATCGTTACTTCCTCATAGTTACTTCTTCGATATAACTAAATTAAATAATAACATTTAATCGTCGAATTGAAATCCTAAGCATATAAAGGATAACACTCAGCCGTAAAAACAAAAGATTTTAGCTTCGTTTAAAATAGTCTCGTCGCTTGTTGCATGAATGAATAGTCTTACCGTCGAACCAAATTCTCCATTAGGCCTATCTGTTACTTACGAAATTAAAACTGCATTAAAAAAATTGTGTCTAAAAATGAAAATTAGGCCTAAAATCACGATACCACGGCAACGAAAAGTTGCTACGAGTCACTGCTGGCTTCATCAACAGCATCTCTCCCGTCACTTCTCTGCTACCACTGATCTATACAGACTACGTTGCGCGTTACGTTGTAACACTGTAACTGTGTGCCCGTAGGCGCATCGTGTTGCAAAAATGAATAGGCTTACTATACATTCCAAATCTCCGTTAGCTGATACTCACGGACCTTCTACTATCTACCGGGTCGGTTCACTCAGTTGAACGCGTCTAAGGTATAGCACAGCTATTTCCCGTGGTAAAGTATTCACGATCGAGATTCAGTTGATGATATTTTTGCTCCCAAACTAGTCCTAGAAGCAGACGAAGCTTGTTTTCGAAACCAACAAAAAAATTTGTTTCAACTATACCGAGTAGTTTTTAATGAAATTAATGAATAATTATGAAATATCTGATCGCTCAATCTTTACTGAACGTTAAAATACGCATTGTTAAAACAAAATGACAAATTCTTACCAGATTGCCCAAGACGAGAGTATTGACGTCGTTGCGTCGAAACCAAAACAATGGCGTGCTTTTACGATGATCGCTTGTGACGATGCTCTCCGTCTGATAACAAACGTTGCGATTTTTAGTCGCATTGTCGATTGTACTGGTAGGTTAATGCACTTTAAAACAATTTAAACAATTGGAGCGGTCCGGCTTACGTTTGATGATGAGTATTCGTTCGTTTGTTAGTCCAATTTTGGGTCGATTCGTTAGCAAAACCAAAAGCCAATTCGATGCAAGAATCAGTAAAATGGCGCGAAATGGGACCAGAGACGTCAGACGTGTTTAAAGGAGCTCCCAAAATCTCGCACGGAACAAAATCTCCCACGGTTTCTCGCGGGAAAGCGTAATAGTAAGTGGGCCCACCATATCAAGGCTACGAATAATCCAAGCTCCCTGGCTGCTACTTATAAATTTAAAGCTGTACCTAAAAATTCGGTCTAAAAGCTGACAATTACGCATAAAATGTAAAATAAGCTTAAAAGCTAACACATTTTTAACCGGCAATTCTGTTGGTTATTACTGCTTTTAGATTATATAATAGAGATATCTGTTGCAATGCTTGATATGAGGTGTGCGCATCATCATTGGTAGTGGCGGAACTGTACAGAAGACCGGTTGCGACTAGATAGTCGCTGTAGCTGCTTATTACAATTTACAATAATAATGTACCCTACAACAATTAAGCATGGAACAATTAATAATCTCATCTATTTGACGGTAACACTCATGCATGTGTCTAAATATGAATGATTAAGAAGTAAAAAACAAAATAATAAAACCTTTGAAATCGGTGGGATTAACAAGGCGAATGTTCTGTTCGGCTGAACCATTTTCAATGTGGGGGCCCTTTTGCCAGTTTGGGTTTTTTGATGTGATTTATTATTCATATGTGGGATTATGAAGTAAATAACGAAAAAGCTTAAATATTTGAAGTATTGTGTTGCGATTGTGTATATTAGGTCATTGTATTAATGTCGCCAGTGTTAGTAAGGGTCGACCTAGGACCTCTGTGTTAAACTCTCAACTTTGAGAACTTATAACTCCATCAAAAGTAAACATATTTAAACCAAATTTGGAATTTAGCTTTGACTAGTAAAGGCCTGTCTGCAGTCCAAAAATTGTGAAATTCGGTCCAGCCAAACCCGAGATGCAGACAGGGGCCAAATAGACAACTTCTTGTTCAGCTTCTTCTTGTTGTTGTTGTTGTTGTTCTGGGGATACTTTCGTCTGTCCTCTCTACAGGTCAAACGATTTGTCCTATAAAGCTGGTTCTTAGCTCATTTTACAGGTATTGCTTTGTAGATGTGCCCTTTTCATAAGGCCTTTTCTAATTGGTCAAGTGGTTCAGGGGTTATGGAGCTCTAAACGACCAGATTTATTGTTTTATATTGTTTTAAACATTGTTATTATGCAACAATACCAATTAGCAAACGCCAGCTGCGAGACATAGACTGAAGATAAAAGGATTTGTTTCTATTGTTACCATTGGCGATAGCCAGATTAGTTAAGGGTGAGCCTAGGGTCTCTTGTGTTAAACTATCAGCTTTGACCGTCAACTGCACTGTTTTACAGTTTAGCTGCAATTCTAAAAGTAACACGAATTAATAAACAAAAGCGGAACGTTAAATGTTTAGAGTAAGGATCTAAAAGTCAAAACCTAGAAGGAACACGGACAAGCTTTGACAGTCAGGGTCTAGGTGTAAAATTTGTCAGTAATAGGCTGGAAAGCATTAGACCCTTACTACCCAGTGGTCAGCAATAAATACATTTTCACGAAAAACTGGAAATCATCCTACAATGACTCATGTGATGATCAAGTGGTAGTATGGTTATACGTTTCCTGCTTTGCTTTACGTTGAAAATTATTTTTCAATTTAGTAACATGCCAGCATATTCGTAGCAGACAGCGTTATGGTAATTCTCTACCATAAATCTACGAAATATAATAAAAATTCTAAAGCATCAAAAGACAAAATACCAAACTTCACAAGAAAATTGTGTTATTAAAGTTCCAAACAATATTCTAAGAACAAAGAAAACCTGCTACAACCCTTCATACACACGTTCAGTCCGAAGAGACTAGAACTAATCTAACCACCGGGTAGTAAGGGTCTAATGCTTTCCAGCTTATTACTGACAAATTTTACACCTAGACCCTGACTGTCAAAGCTTGTCCGTGTTCCTTCTAGGTTTTGACTTTTAGATCCTTACTCTAAACATTTAACGTTCCGTTTTTGTTTATTAATACGTTATAATCTGTTACTTTACAAATACGTCATCCTTTCTCTGTTATTGCAAATTCGGTAATTATTTTTGTTTATTTACAAATCGTATTTTTCAACTGTATTTTCAATTACTTCGCTCCAAGTACCTTGGGTAATTTCCAATAAGACACTTTTTATTATTTTCTTAAAATATCTTTAAAATATCTTCTTCTCTGGTGTAGCACTGACTGAAATAGCTACTGTATACTAATTTATTCGCAATAAACGGTATGAGTTTTAAAAGTAACTTTTTGTACCAAAAACGCAAACGAAATCATTACAAACTAGCGTATTCCGGCGTAACATACGCTGATCTAGTAAGAACCCATGTGGTCACACTGGCTCGTTTGTTGTCGCAGTAGTTTCTATATCTGTTGGGGCCCACAGGTTAATCACATGCATCTCGTAATATATCGTTTATACTGATTGTTGCCAATAATCAACATTACCCTTCACATTGTCGGCTGGTCGCCCTTTTTTCCTGGTTCCGTGAAAAAAATGAACACCATCGTCCTCTTTCGTTGCTACCTTGCAAAGAATGAACATGTTCTCCCTTTTTACACTGTTGCCGTGAAAAGAATGAACATGCTTGTTTTTTTTTTGTTTTTTTTTGCATTTAGCAGTCACAATGACTGCATTCCCCGTCTATCGACCCTCGCCTATGGTACATGCGTCTTATCTATCGATATACTTCGCTTACGCGGTATATATCGATGGATAATACTTATCCACCCAAAACCAAAACTGGAATAAGAGAAGCAGCCAGGTTTCCAAATAGGGTCGGCCTTTGAAGGTAGTGATACCATTCAACCAGAGATAGGCAGCCAAGTTAATCCCACTGACTATAGTTCGGTGGCCTTTCCCTGGTTGAATGATATCACTACTTTCAAAGGCCTACCCTTTTTGGAAACTTGGCGGCTTCTTTTATACAAGTTTTGGTTTAGGGTGGATATCACAACTTATATAGGACTGTGAACGTACAAAACTTCACACCGTCTTATCTTAATCGCTACCATTTTTTTTTCCGGACTAATTTTATGCTATACATTTTCTAATTGATAATTTTCACATTTGATATTTCCCAATAGACGTTATATCAGTCAGATTGACATGGGTTCGTTTAATTTATGTCCATGCTTCACATGCTTAAGTTACCAGCAATTTCAGTCGAACATTAAAGAAAATCGTTGAAAATTAAAATGTTGTAAAATTCACAGCGATTTGTGCTTGCAATATGCGATATCCTATTTAAACATGTTTCGAAAAGACAGAATTTCTATTCTTAAGTAAGTGAATATTTTTTCTATGTTGGAAAGCACTTGACTGCTGTCACTATTGATATGTAAACAATCTGGCTGCTCTAGTTAGGAAGGAATCTTAAGTCAACAACAGGTGCTTAGTGGAGTTAATTCCAGGATTGTTAATAGCTACACCTGTAAGGTTTAATTTAGAACACATGAAGATGAGTTCATATTAAACTTAAATGTGTAAGTCAAGACTCAGTGCAACCACTAACCCATCCAATCTCGTTGCTACACCTTGATTTTCATTAAATTGCTTTCAATTTGCAGTCAAACGCCTCTCATTCACACGATGTGCTATTTTTGTCATCTGACTTCTGACTGCCAGTCCTAAATCATGAAGCCCTTTGGAAAATTGCCAACCATTCCACCATTAATCCATTCAGAAAGACCAGTTAATTGACGTTGTGATATATTTTTTTTTTGGTCTGTAAACGTTTTAAAATACGTTACACACACAGGAAAGCCAACACGAAAAGAAGCACGAAAAGAAACTCTTATCGCTTTTTTTTTCTTACGTGTTTTAGCTACGTTACGCAATTACAGTCTCCGAACATTTACGAAGTGTTTAATCCGTTTTTGTTGAAGGTCGACCTTGTCACGTGACTTAGTCTATAGTGTCGTAGATAAGCAGTTGAAGTGCGGTGAAGGAATAGACAGACCGTATTGGCCAAAATGACTCCACAAGAAACACACTCTCAGCTTGTATTCTACGTCAACGGAAAAAAGGTAATACGAATAAATTTTTTTAAGCTTATTGATAAAGTAGGTTACGAACGTTTGAAAGTGAGGGCTGGGAAAGTCAGTCTGTTGTGATTGGCTAAAGGAGGAAAAATGGATCCGTCAGAAAATAATTCTCAGTGAAGTAGTTAGAAAGGCTGATATTAAAAAAAATAATAAATCACAAAATAAATATTTAGACCTTAATTGCTGACCATAGCTAAAGCCCGTGTGGTGTTGGATGCACCGTTTGTAACATTGCTACAGTTAGGTCGCGCTTGTTTATGTCCATGTTTTACTGAACCAAGTTTCTTCAATCAAATTTTTGCACACACTGGATAACAAACGTTGATTTTCCTTTCGCTTCGCTCACTCAATCAGCGCATCCCGTTCAGCCACTCCTTCCCTGGTTAGAGTAAATACACTTAAGGAAGCCGGAATTGTTTTAAAAAGAAACAAACTGGGTGATGATTTCCTGAAGAGAATTCTTTCAGTGTTTTTTGGCGTACACTGTCTAACATAGGAAGCCGTAACACGGGAGCAAATAGTGTGTGGTCTGATCAAAATTGCAAGGAAGGTTTCTTCTCTTTTTTTCAGCAAAATAAAAGTAACTTATTTATTGAAATACGGAAAATTCAATATTTCTAAAACCATACGCCACATTCGAAGGTGATGTACATCATTAACACTTAAGTTTTGACTGCCTGATGTCAGCTGTCTTACCTGTCTTACCTCCTACCTGTCTTATAGATACTAATAACCCAAATCCGCAGTTTTGATTGGATTCGATATTCACAACCTTTAGATTAGTAGGCTGACACTTAACCATCAAGCTGTACTTGATGGTTGATTTTTGTTTCTATTGCCTATTGAAAATATAATTACTTGAAATTCAGCATTTTCCTTCTCCCATGCTGTTTGATCGAGAGATTAAAGACTTTGGAGCGCAGTCAGCACCGCTACCTACTGCACATCTGGTCTGTGCAGCCTCCTTGGGATGGCGTCCGTAATTCCATATTTTGTTCCTCTATATAATGTGCCCAAGGCGACATAGAGGGGAGGAGAGTGGGAATGTTTCAGGTAATGTATATTTTCAATGGGAAATAGAAACAAAAATCAACCAGGTGCCCCTGGTATTTTGATGTTTCTATGCCTTGAAAATAGACATTACCTGAAATTTAGCATTCCACAGACCTCGAAAACGGCGGCCGGCACCACTGACGGAGCTCCCTTAGGTAGCGCGCTAGATTCCCAAAAGTGTAATAAGTTTGCGACGATTGTAAAACAGGATACCGGAGGAATGATAATCGTGTGCTTAAGGGGAACTTTATAAAACTCGCCTGACAGCCACGAAGGGGCCCAGACGGTATAAACCATCAGCATGTGCCGTCATGTCTCGCAGTTAGTGAGAGGTAAATGCTGATGGATTCCTCCAGGATGCTGCTTCCATGATGTCCGTGATAGGGATGTTGCTGTGGTGGGCCCAGAAAGCCGAAATGACACGTACCTCATGAGTGGGTTACACGAATACCATCAGATGCACAGTTGATGTTGACGGCGGTGTAAGCTTGGAGGATGACAGTCTTTATCCAAGTGGTGACCATTCGTGCCGTGGTTTCTCCTTGTTTTGCGGTGAAAGGAAGAAAAAGTTGTGACTGGCCCCGGCGAATGGGTTTGGATACCTTCAAATAAAATTTGAGGGCACGGACCGGACAAAGGGTTCTTGCCGGTTCTTCTCCCAAGATTGTTGTGAGAGTAGGAATTATGAACAGATGGGACCGCTCAGAGGGCTTCTGGGTCTTTGCTCGGAAAAAGGCCCGTGAAGTAAGACTGACTTCTGAGAAGTTGTCAGTGGGGGTTGCTGATAATGCTTTGAACCTCACTGCAACGGAGAAACTCAGCGAGGGCGATCAGGAACATGGTCTTGCGTGTAAGATGGCTGAGTGCACAGGAAGACAGAGTTTCGTAAGGTGCCAAAAGGAGGGAAGTTACGACCAGGGACAAGTCCCAATCCGGAAACAGCCGTCGCACTATGGGTCGTTCTAATTCGGAAGACTTGATGAGGCTCCCTGTGGCCCGGAACACGGTGTTAAGGGCAAAACGGTAAACGAGTATGGTGGAGCCATAAAGTCTGGTGCGAAACAGATGGTCTAAGAAACACAGGGGTTTAGGAACAGTGGGGCTGATCGGATTGACTAGCCATGTGATACACCAACGAAACCACTTTCGCCAGTGGCTGTCGTAGATTTTATTGGTAGAGGCCCTAACTGCCCTGGAAGCGATCTGAGAGGCTTGTTCTGGAGAAATTCCTGTTGCTTCGAGTAGTTGGACGATAGAAGCCACCCGTATAACTGGAGAGATTGCTGCCATTGGTTAAACACGGTCCCCCGTCGTTAACAGAGAAGGGATGGGAGACCGGGAGAACTGTCGGTGAGTCGACCTGAAGTTGGAGGAGCAGAAGGAAACATGGGGCCGATAGCCAATTCGGGGCTATGATGATGAAGAGACCAGGGGTCCACAAGATTTCGCGGAGCAAAAGGGACAGTAGTTTCGAGGGATGTTTCGAAGATGTGCAACCAGTCCAATGTCAGTGCATCTACTGCCCGAGCCCGGTCATTGGGGACCGGACTGACGAACTGGGAAAGTTTGGCATTGAACCTCGTGGCAAACAGGTCTATCATTGGTCGTCCCCATAAGGAAAAGAGGCTCTCGCAAACAGCTGTTCGGAGTTCACATTCCCCAGATGGCAGATACCAGTGGGAGAGAGAGTCTGCGATCACATTGTGCAGCTCGGTATGTGGAGGGGAAGGAGGACCTCATTGAGTGACCGTAAAGACGAAAAATGTCTGAAGTGACATTGTGGAGAGACCATGACTGAATGCTGCCGTCCTTTTTTAGACATTCAAAACAAGGCTGTAGAACCCTGGCCGCTCTGGATCAGGGGTCACACGGATCGCACGCTTGACGTGAACGTCCATGATTTCGGCAGTGAGCTGCACAGCCGGAGCTGGTACCAGTGTCCAAGGAGGAGACCGTAAGGGAGGTGGGGACAGAAAGGACAGTACAGAGAAGCATAGCAAGCAGAGTGTGGACTGCACCAAGACCTGTTGTGCAGACCAAATCCAAAACCTGTAGACAGGCCCCTATTTTTGCTTGGCTTGGGTGCATCCGCATAAGGTTTGTATAACAAGCAGTCCAGAATAATGTCCACGACGGTTTTGAAGACCTCAGGAAGGGGAATTTTCGATGGGTCCGGATCATCGGGAAAAACATTTTCAAATGTGCGTGACGAGACAGCGGGTCAGTAGAGGCGACCGAGAATCTTCAGAGTCCGGTAGAAGAGGAAGAAGAGGCGAAGAACCCGCTGAAAAACGGTTGGAGTTGCCTGGGAGGGACCGGATTTGTCTTGAACGAGCCTAGGCTGCTTTACTGTTGAAGCTACCCAATAGTCAGTGCCCCGAGCAGCGCGGACTGGTCGCTTTCGATTGAAAGAGTGGAGAGCCGAATCTATAAGATCGTGCACTGTTTCTTTGGGCAAAGAACCATCATGTTGCACCTGGGTCCGCTGTTTAGAAGCTGAAGAGGCTCGAGAGAAACGGAAGGAGAGGTCCAGGGGACCGTCAAAGTGACGAAGCGCTCGTTGCACTGCAGCTCGTCGAGCCTTGATTTGAAGTTTCAAACGGCGGTACCATTCCTTAGTGGTGAGTAGGTCCTATTGGAGACTGGAAAGGTCGACGGTCTGATGCGGTTGTCCGCATTGGAGCAGAGTCGTAGTGACCATGTCTTGGGTGCGACCGACCTGTGTAGCGGTGACCGCAGGGGGCCATAGACTGCAGAGTCTTGGTCCTGGGGACAGGGGGCAGGCTGCCGAAATTGTAGAGTGGTGGGTCAACCAAAGAGACTTCAGTGACCGAGATCGGGGGGAAGGCCAGTCCACCACTTCCCTTGGCGTACCTTTGGCTCGTGGCACGGTGACCGTAGACGGAGAACGTATAGCAGGTCCGACGTGGTCGGAGGCTAGAGAAGAAAAGATGGAATTACGGACGTCGTCTCAGCTTATATACCAAGGAGGGTACGCAAACCAGATGCGCAGTAGGTAGCGGCACTGGCAGCGCTCCAAAGTCTTTAATCTCTAGATCAAACAGCATGGGACAAACAGAATGCTAAATTTCAGGTAATGTATATTTTCAAGGCATAGAAACTCCAAGTTTAAAACGCATAATAATGTAATATTACAGTGCACCCCTTTTCTTCCCATACCCCCCCCCCCCCCCTCCGTCCTACTTCCCTAATTTTCTATAATAACAGTTTCTACGTTGGGTCGTTTTTGTAAATCGTTTATCGACTTTGAATTTTTATTGAGCATGAAATTAGTTGTATCTGCGTCAGCCATTCGGGTTTTTGCAAAGCTTAAATAAGTTCATTTCTAATGCTTTTGACGCCCACCTAGCCATAGCCATGACGCCAGAAAGAGAGCGAGACTCTTTCGCCAGGTAAATCCCATCAAAAATTCCCAGGTTCTTTTACATGCCATAATCGACATGTGCACGAGTCAGCACCGGGCTTTTCTCTCCCCGAAAATTCCAGGGGTGGCTGAGGCCAGTCTCGAGCCTGGGACCTCTGGCACAAGAGACCATCATGCTAACAATCACGATAACTATAGCATGCATTGTTTTGTCTCTTAAAGCATTGTCTCCTCATTGTTTAGTTTCCATTGTTGTCGTAGTAGTGACCGGGTGCGGTTAACGACCAACGCTGCGGAAAAAGATTTTTATAAATATAGTGGCGTTTTTGACTGTTCAGTGTGAATAGCAAGAATACATTGTAAAAAAGGAACAAAAATGGAAAACAGTAATATACACTGGATGTTTAATCCTGGCCTCAGACAACTCTTCTGAATTCGGGAAAAGAAGCGTCAATCCCTGAAAAGGCTCTCGTCAATTGCGTTATTTGTAAAGAACCATCGGCAGAAGTCTTAAAAAGTAAAAGAGTGATACTGAAAAATACATACCTTCTCAATATATTCGAGCATCCTGCGCGAAATAGTTTTTGCAGCATTTACACAAGTTAGAGTGAATGTAGCAAAACCCGTTTCTCACGAGGAGAAAAATAGAATAGAAAATGAATGCCTTTGCAACATTTACACGCGTCTTAAGTAATGTTGCAAAAGTGAGCCATACAGGAAAGCCAACAGGGAGGTATTTAAGGCCTTCCAGTACATTCTCTATTTTTGTTTATTTTATTTTATTGCAAATTTTGTTGTCCTCCCGAAGGGTATTGCGCAATCTACTGGATTACTAACGGATTCTCACCGCAGTAGACGGGAAACTTCTTAAACTTAAAACGGTTTTACTTTATTTACAATTCTACAAGTAAATTCATTATATGCCATTTAATTTTATTGTAAAACTAGTTAAGTTCTCCCGCGACCTGTAAGTGCCCGTAAGAGCGGGTTTCAACAACGGTAATTTTCTCGGGCACTAACTTTTCTTGGTCAGTATTAAATCTGCTGGCTGCTTCTCGCCTTTATCGGAACATGTGGCTTTCGAGTTGACTATAGGTAGTAACCATGGCAACAACACGGACGCAGATATTCTCCTTGTGCCTCGCGACACGACGTACGATGCGTGCGTCATGACAGCCTCGATTTATGACAATAAGAAAACAATTTTTACTGTAGTACAAAAGACGAACTTATTTCTGAATGCCAGAATTTCATGGTTTATTTTCGATTCGATAACCCCGAAATGTACGCCATGTTGGATTTTGAATTCTCCCTGTAACAGCTATTTATTTTACGTCGTCTGATCACTACTACCGTGAAACTTAGGTTCTTAAGATTTTCAAGTCAGCTTCTTATAGGTTCATTGTTGGTAGCATGTTTCTATTATCTTGACAGTTGTTGGTAGGTTCGTGACAAGTGTTTTATTAGTTTAAAATGAGTTTCTTATGTTTTCTGTTAGTTTATTTTTTTTTATCTCAAACGTTCGATTAACTGGTAATTAACATTATTAACGTATTGTTCGTCTGGTCTTGCCAAATCATTTACTTCTAGCTGAATAGAGCTAACATATTCATGGCACATGTAGCCTTGGTACTGGCTTCAAGACTGTAGGCAAGCTACAAGCTTCGTCCCTCACAGTGGTCCTGAAATATCCCTGCTTCCCCAATTTTTCTCTAACCGCCCTTCCCCCACTTCCCACAATATCTGAAACATAAAGGCCGGTCCCTAACTCCCAAAGATTTATAAATACTATTAAAATTCATTTCGTCAACAAAGAATATTACAAAGTTAAAAATAAGGGAATTGTCAAAGGGAAACAAGGAAAATGTCTGTGAAATGATCGTGCCTGTGAAATGAACGTCTGTGAAATGATCGACTCCCCTTGAAACTGACAAAAAACAAACTATTCAAACTACCGTGAAACAAGCAACAAAAAAAAACTTCCGTTAACATTAAACCGCTGATCCTACTAACATTCAACTGGCAAGAAATTAACACTGAACTGGAACGAAACTATTTAGGAATAAACAAGAAATTAACACGAAACTAGCAATCAATAACGAAGCAGACTTTCAGTATTAAAGCAAGCAATCCCGTCTTTCCAACTAGCGATTAATAAAAAAAAAGTGACAGACACAACGTGCGCCCGGAAGCAAGTGGTAAAGTTAAAACAGCAGATTTTGAACCGCTAGATGGGCGCCATCTAGTGATAGTGATATTGTTAACCTTGACCACTTGCTCCTTGGAAGCACCAACTTTGCACTCGATAATTAAGTAGGCACGAGGCTTATTTGTTGTGCAAAAAGAAATTTCTTTGCGTGTGCCTTCGCTTGTTGAAATCAAGTGCTATACAAACCTAGACGGCGATTGATGATGCAACCTACCATCCGGTGAACAGGCACCTTTAATCGCACAGGTTTGTTAATCTTCTATACAGCCGAAGAGCTGGGAAGACTATTATTGTACTTTTTATTGTACAGCATCATTTTGGGCCTTTTAACACTTTTCACACCCTTCCCATGTCCTGCACGTTTGGCGATGCCATCGGGGGCCTTTGAGTCCCTGGCAGGTCTAACCTTGGTGGTAAGGCATTCGTATCTCCAAACCTCTTACCATCATCCTTCCTTGGCCTTATGTTCAATGTATTTACATGTAATTTGGCTGGCTGTTAGTGGCTCCCCAGTCCTTGCCAGACCCGTTGCTATCGCAACAAATTTTATTATTATTTATTTATTATTATTGCAATAGCCTTGTCCGTCCGTCCGTCTGTCACTTTTTTCAACTTCAGAACGATACCAGACAAACGGTTTTTACCATGAGATACAACGTTCAAAACTTTGTCAAAAAACACGACAAATTAAAACATAGTTTCTTCCTTATAGCTAATAAGCTTTATCGACATAACTCAAAGAAATAAAGACATTTGACTGTTGCATTTAAACACTACAGAAAAACACACAACCGTAAAAATAAAATGATTTCGTTAACGACGCACATTAGCTTCATTTAAAATAATCTCTATACCGTGTTTCATGGATGAATTAGGTCTAGTCTCCACCAAATTCCCCCGGTTAGCTACTACTTGTAGAATTAAAACGGCAGATAAAAAATTAAGCCTAAAATCTGAAAATTAGGCCTTAAATCTCGTTGCCATGGCAGAGACAAATCTCCGCACGGTGTTGCGTAAATAAATAAGCCTACTCTCGAACCCAACTTTTCGTTAACTGCTACGTGTGAAATTAAACCGGCAGGTATAAATTAGGCCTAAAAACTGACAATTACGCCTACAATGTAAAACAGGCCTAAAAGCTAACACATTTTAACCGGCAGTTGTGATGGTTACAACGTTTAGATTATATAATAGAGAGCGCTGTTGCATTGCGTGATAGAGGTGTGTGGCTCAACATATTCGAAAGTGCGGAAGTGTACAGAAGACCGAGTGCGACTAGGTAATCGCTGCAGCTGCTTGTTTCTTTACGAACTTAAATCGTAAGCTGGGTATGTAACGCATATGAAAAATTTGAAATTTAATGGAGAGTTTATAGGTTCAAAAGTTAGCGTCAATATTCACATTGAGGCTGTTGTTCTCGGGTATAGGCAAGTAGAGTTTAAGAAGATCTGTAGATAGGAAATTGAATATTTTCACGAATGCAATCGATTCAGTTCACTTTTGATTTGGTATAACTCCATACTTTGTTTTAAGCAGACAAAAAACATTTTGACACGTGACAAATTTATTGAATTTATCCATTTGTAAAATCAGTGCTTTGATTGATTTGTGCCTTTTCTTAAATTCCACATTGAACTGATTTTTTTAATTAATTCTTATTGTCACTAGCTTGAAGACGATGATGTCAATCCAGAATGGACTCTCCTTCAATATCTGCGAAATAAGCGTATCCTACACTTATGATATAGAATTTAAAAAAAAATTCGTTCTTTGTAATATTACTAATTTTATAAGCATTAGTGTGACAAAAATATTCTTGTTAGTCATCGAAAGGCTCTCAGGTTTGAACAAAATCCACGAAACGCTATTAATAGAAAAAAATGTATTTCATTTAAAAGTATTATATATAGAAGCACACTAGTGCTTTGCCCATCAAGTTCAGATTATTCAATTTCAATAGCGTCAAATTGCTATAGTTCAAATCAAGTCATATAGATATACACACCACACACACACACATATATATATATATGTATATATCTGTATATATATAGTATATATGTCTGTATATATGTCTGTATATATGTCTATATATATGTCTATATGTATGTATATATATATGTATATATATGTGTGTGTGTATATGGATATATATCTATGTAAATCAGTGTTCGAGCGAAGACTATAAGACTATTTTTTTATAGCTGTTGCTTATCTTACCCTAGACATTAAACCGGCGTTTTCTGGTATTGAATATTAAATATTAATGACATAATAACAGAATTAATGACATAATCAACAGAAAGTTCTGTTTCACAGCTGTGCACAAAGAATTTCAATACAAAAACGACATCTTAACATCATTGATTTCACGTTAATTACTACTTATTACTAGCTAATTCAACTCGGATAAAATAATTTATGTGACCGATATGCTTGAAATTTGACATTCAGTTCATGTTCGACTCCAACAGGTCCCTTTTATGGTTTGACATTTGGTGATGTTTTAACACAAAAGATTGCAATCTTTTAATGCTATTTTCGCGAACATTGAGAATATGCCTTCTCTAATCAAACTAATTGCCCTACATAGCCGAGTAACAATGCAGCCATAGCTAACATATTGTTACCATTTCACAATTAAATCGAATTGTTATACTGTAATTGCAACTTAACGTACGCTACAACCTTTTTTAACTTAATGCTCGCTAAAACCGTTTGAAACCTTTTTGAACTGATCTAAAACAAACAAACAAACTAAACTAACGTAGCAAACATTCTGCATTTAAACTAAATATCGTGCTCACTTATTTCTGTTATACAATGAAATCTAATACACGGACACTTCATTAGAAATATAATTAATCCGACCATTAATAATGTCAAAGTTAAATTTTCTTTAGGCTGTTCAAGAAACGATTTACAATTAATTTATGTTTTTATGTTCTATTGCTACGAAAATATAAATTACCCGTAAATTTAGCATTTTTATTCTAAATGCTTTTCCCCACTAGAGATTAATTTTAACCAATCGCCAGCCAGCTTGCTAAACCCGAAATGCGGTCCTGTACTTCCCTCTTAACAAAACTAATGGACTCCGTCTACCGTATGTTTGCATCATTCACCGGCAAGGAATTTCTTGATGGTCACCGCATTAGCTACTTCACCTGTCCCTTGCGGACAAACCATTTCTAAGATCGTTTCACTGGATTCCTGCTCGAAATCAGTGACATTGTTGACGATGATTCTCTTCAGCTTCAACTACTGAAGTTAAAATCCAAATATTCAAAGCTTAAACTTCGTGGTAAGTCGCACAAACACAACAAGAATGTTAAAAGCAAATTTACGCCTTCCAAGATTTTCCCCTCATTAACAAAGAGAAAGTCTTCAAGAATCGAACCTATAACCAGCAGTCCCTTCATGAGAAGCCATATTCTCGAGGCAAGGGAGGCAACAATAACCGTAGCTTCACACCTTAACAACGAAGTCGTTACTTCTGACCTAGCTAAAAGGGAAAACCAAGGAACAACTAATGACTGGGAAGCTCATTGGCCACACACCTCACCAGTTGGGGTCACCTCAAACATAATCTTGCATTTTGGGAAAAGATCACAAACAATCATTGGATTATCTCCACAATCAGCCCGGGTTTTCGACCAGTTTTCAAAAGGAAATTCGTACTAATCTCTTCACCCACTTGGGAATTTGCAACATAGTCCTCCGAACGCCTTTCCATCAATTCACGAACTTTTAATTAAAGAAGAGGCCATCAAAGAAACCAACGACCCTTTGTGACCAGGCTTTTACAGCTCAATCTCTCCAGACCAAAAATTCCGGATGAGAAAAACTCATTTTCAACCTAAAACCTCTCAACTAGATGATTGAAAACACCCACTTCAAAATGAAAACACAAGATTCCATCAGACAATCCCTCAAAGCAAACGATTGGGCAGTTTCTATAGACCTACAAGACGCGTATCTTCATGTACCCTACACCACTCAGTGCGCCAACTCTCCCGCTTCATTTACAATGAGAAAGTTTACGAATTTCTGACTATACCTTTCGGTCTAAATGCAGCTCCAAGAGTCTTCACTTCAATTCTTAGACCTTCACCAACTTCAAGTCCTATCAGATGCTGATCTAGACGACTGGATGTTAAGAAACCAAGACCCAAAACACCTAGTGCAAAACCTACATAACTCTTTAGACCTTCTCCATCGTTTAGGGTTTGGAATAAATTAAAAAAAAAAACAAGACTATCACCAGCTCAAACATTCACTTTTTTAGTAGTTCTATTCAACCTCTCAACTGCAACAGTCATGCCCTCTCTAGACCGCAAAGAAGATATGTTACAACAATCCAAGAAGTTTCTCAGCAAAAAATCATACAAACTCGGAGACCTAAACAGCCTAACTGGAAAATTTGACTCCATGGCAAATCTTGTACCTTACGGAAGTGGATGATTCACCCCTTCCACCGTTACTGCGTAGACACTTAGGGAACGAATCAACATTCAGCAGAATCCACACATCCTTTGGATGACACTTTTTCTACAGAGACACTTTTTCATGGTGGTCGGACGTTCATGTTTTATCCCAAACAGTCTTGCTTCTAGAACCTCAGCCACACCTCATCCTCCTAACAGATGCACTGATAGAAGGCTGGGGAGCACCCACAAGAGCCCACAAAGCCTCAGGTTTGTGGACAAAAGGAGAATTGAACCACATAAACGTTCTGGAACTCAAATCCGTCCTCAAAACCCTTCACCATTTACAAAACATAATTACAGCAAAAACAATCCAAGTTCAGCTTGACAACACCAGAGCAGTAGCTTATCTGCGGAAGGGGGGGGGGGGTGGAACAAAATCCAGAAACCTTCACAACGTGACCTCGGAATTATTCAAACGTTATATTCGCTCAAAGATAACTCTTCTCCCAGGAAATCGGAACGTCGTAGCAGATTCTTTCTCGAGACGTCACAAACCAACAACAGGAGAGTGGATCGTCAAAACATCAATCTGCAAATCAGATTGCCACTTGGGAAACTCCCATGGTTGACTTATTCGCCACGAAGTACAATGTCAACGTTCCGCACTACATCAGCCCTGTTCCAAACGGTCAAGCTTGTCATCACAATGGACTAACCTCTTTGAGTTCATGTTCCCACCATTCAAGCTCCTGCCAAAAGTCCTTCAGAAACTAGAAACGACGTAAGGACTATTCATTCTAGTTGCTCCAAACCGACATGCAGCGCAATAGTTTCATCAACTCCTACAAATACTAGCAGACAACCCAAGAAGCCTACCAGAAACCCAAGATCTACTATCCCATAAGAAAGGATGCCAACTCCACCCAAAGACCAGTGCTCTGAATCTTTGTGGGAGGCTACTATCATCGGACTCCACAAGGAGGCAGGAATTCTTGACGAACGTGCTATCAGAATTGCAAGCAAGGCCATCAGAGACTCCACCAACAGAATTTATGACAGCCACTGGAAAAAAATGGTATGACATATTGAGAGGAATAAATGATGATTCGTACTGGCGTCCATTAGTTTTGTTAGGAGGGAATAGCATCCACATTTCGGGGCTAGTGAGCTGGCTGGTGATTGGTTAAAATTAATCTCCAGAGGAAAAAAGCATTTGAGAATAAAAATGCAGTCTTTGGCGGTAGATGTCGCCAATAAAATTTTAAAGTGTTTCTTGTTACACGCCTTACTTACTGCATCATTTACTGATACGGATGTTAGAGCCACGACAATAAGACTATACTGGCTACGAGGCTAGCATCTGGAGTTGGTTGTTGAGCTAGCTGAAAGGAGCACTGGATACAAATGGAGGCAAAAACATTTGCGTAGTTCGTCAAGTCAAGGCTCTGATAACGGATTTTTATGGACCTTAAAAATTCTATTTGTTTGGATTTGTTGGCAGGTGCTGCTATGGTATTGGACAAATAACGTTTTTAAGCTAAGAAACCTGCTTCACAGCTTCAGTTTGACTAAAGACGCCGTTGCTGAGAAGACGTAACGGCTGAGAAGACTATTGCAACGACTTTGTCCTTCGTTTTTTTCAACTTCGCAACGGTACCAGATATTGATGACCACAGTTTACAACGTTAGATTCAGTGTCAAAAGTTAGTCAAATAACATGGCAATAGACCATGTTATAGCTAACATGGCTATATACCTCTAGCTAATAGACTTCTTCGACGTAACTAAATTGAATAATAACATTTCATCGTCAAATTGAAATCCTAAGGATTTGTGTTAACGCAGCCCTAAAAACAAAACATTTTAACTTCGTTTAAACTATTCTTGTCGCATTGTTGCATGAATGAATAGGCTTACGGTCGAACCAATTTCTCCATTAAGCCTATTTTCTACTTACGAAACTAAAACTGCCGTTAAAAGATTAGGCCTAAAAAATGAAAATTAGGTCTAAAATCACGTTACCATGGCAACGTCAAGTTGCTACGAGTCGCTGCTGGCTTTCTCAACAGAGTTTCTCCTGTCCCTTCCCTACTACCACTGATCTAAATAGGTTACGTTGCGCATTACGTTGTAACACTGTAACTGTGTGCCCGGAGGCATACCGTGTTGCAAAAATGAATAGGTTTATAGTATACAATTCAAATCTCCGTTAGTTGCTACTTATGAAATTAAAGTTGTAAATTAGGCCTAAACGCTGACAATTACGCCTAAAATGTAAAATAAGCTTAAAACCTAACACATTTTTAACGGGCAATTCTGATGGTTACTGCTTTTAGATTATACTATAATAGAGATAGCTGTTGCAATGCGTGATAGAGAAGTGTGCCTCACTATTGGTAGTGGCAGAACTGTACAGAAGACCGGATGCGACTAGTAGTCGGCGTAGCCGCTTTTTTTTTTATTTTTAATCTACATTTGTATCCAGTGCCCTTTGCAGCTAGTTCCACGACCGTCTGCAGATGCTATAGCTAACCTCGTAGCTTTATTGTCGCAGTTCTGTTGACGAAGCCGTAGTAAACTGGAACTATTTTCAACTGATGAACATGCCTCTCTTTCAGCTGTTATGTTTATTTGGATGTTAAGTTGATAAGCAGTTCTTAGTTTAGAACAAGCATGAAATTGCTTCTGGATTAAATACGAATTATTTCTTATCATCATGTTGAGCCATGAAAGCCTATAAACAACTGATAGTAATCCAGAATGAAAGTTTGTGGTTGAATACAGCTCCTTACATGACATGCATATTCTTCAGTTACAAAGCACATTGTCTTGGCAAATTAAAGCTTACTAATATTAGACTGATGCGTTCATAGAAAGTATATGAACCAGAAACAAGACTCACTAGCTAAATTTGACTACATTAATAGCAGAAAAAAATAATGTTCATTTTCAAGCTCTCTAGATGGGATGGGGAAGTGTCATACATTTTTAGGCTTCATCAAGGGGTGACCACATAAAACCTGCTGACCAAACTGGAGGAAAAATGCGTTTTTTTGCCTCAAAATGACACTTCCAGCAGTGAAGACTTCTAAAAACGTCTTATTTTCTTCCCACTCCCCGATGTAGTGTTTACAAGGGTGTGCAGTTGTCAGTATTAGTACTAGCTTGCGTAGGGTTTCAATAAACTTTCAAGAAAAGCCTTACCTCCTGGCTTCTTAGCTTCTTCTAGGTGCCAACTGAGCAAACTGTGTGTTCTTTTTTTACTGTATGAATATCGATACAAAAGAGGTTTAAATTAGAACACATCTTTGAATTTTTCTATAACACTTCGAAATCAACCTCTTCCGTCTGTCAGAAATGAGGCAGGTTTTCCTTACAACTGATAACTTGTGAAAGTGACCGGCTGCTTATTTAACTGGACTACAGGAAATCATCTACAGGAGTCTCAGTAGGCTTTAGAAAGCACATTTTTTGTGAGGGGGTTGGGGAGGTCAGACCGTTTTTGGACTTTAAGTGGAGGGGTTCAAGGTTTTATACAGTATCTTGATGGGGAATCATCGAAAAGTTGGTGGTAACATTTTTATTTCCTTCCCCCTCCCCCACCACACCTTCCTATGGCCTAAACCATGACTGGTCCCGAAAATAAGTGAATACTTTCTTGATTTCAAAAAGCTTTTGGTTCATTTCCTCATATTAAAACAACGGACAATCTGCTGCTGAATTTCTTCCCTTCTTTGTTTCCTGGATACTATTTGTATACTGCCGATTGCCAGTGTGTGTCCCTCCCAGGGAACATCAAGCGATTGGCACCCTATTACATCTGTAATTTTCCAGGTCCACTTCTTGGTTCTCAGCTTTTAAATATCCAATTGTATGACTTGCTTAAGATTATCTCTTCCGAATACGGTAACTGCGCCGACAACTTGCAAATTGTATTAATCTTCTTTTCTTCGCACTATTTTACAGCAATACTTAGATTGTATTTTCAATTAGGCTACCTAAACATCATTGAACTCAACCATAACAAATATGTTACTACGCACTTTGACAAGTACAACCCTTGTAACCCTTTACATACTGATGTAGAGACTATTACAGTCAAGACAAATCGTGTTGATCTTGGTGTTCTTGTTGACGATATCATCAAATTTCATCTAAATGCTGAAAATTTCATCTAAATTTCATCGTAAGTCTTTCTTTCACCTCAACTCGCACTTCTTCTCTATCTCTATAAAGCCTTCCTTCGTTCAGTTCTGAAGTACTGCTCACAAGTCTTCCATCCTTTTTCCCCAACACTTCGTTCCCGTTTTGAAAAGTTGACAACATCACTTGACTGAATGATGTTATTTACGTATCTTTATACGAGGACTGTCTTCAGCGCCAAAATCTCTCCACTGTTGGCAAAAGATTTATACATCAGGATCTCATCCTGACTTACCAAATTCTCAGCCAACTCACTTTAGACTATTTCTGTAGTGTTTCTACGATGCCGTGCTTCTACGCATGACTCAAATCTTAACAGTAAACACCATTTTTTCCACCCAAAGAATCGTTCCGCTTTGTGACTTTTTTCCAGTTATTACTGCTACTTTCAAATTATTTCAAAGCACTTTTAATCTTTTCCTGTAGATTATTACAATTTTTATGGGTGGGGACGGGAAAGGGGCGCCTTTGAATTAACCTCTGGCTCAGTGCGGCCAATTTTACCTACTTTAACTGTTTTGGGGCAAACACTCCATCAAAAATGACTTTCACCACTCGATAAATTTCTAATTTCAAAGTCTCCGAACATTAACCAGCATCTGTATACTATGAGCACAGGCATATTTCGCGCATATTAGATGCTTCACTGTAATTACAACATAGAACTACGACTGCTTCCTCTAAGGTGCCGAAAATTGGACCAGACATTCAGAGAAAACCAACAGAAACCTAGATTTAAATATTCTACGTGATTATAGGCTATGTTACCTCATCATGTTGCTCTGTTATGCTTGCAGTTCAACGGACATGCCACAACTGGAAAAAACATCGTAGTTTTCTAAATGTAATAACATTAAAGCAATTGGCGTTGGCAAAGAGGAACTGTTGGAACCCCTACGATTTCCTACTCATTTCAATCTGATTGACGTTAACGAAATTGCCATTTCTGCCATGATCTTCACTTAAACAATCAGCCAAATTGGCGCACATACGAAAAATCTCATATAGTTATATTTCAGTTATAAAAAGTGCAGTTTAGTTAGCAGGAGAGCTAACTTTATTGAAAGCCATTCTGTGTATGAGTTAAATCAATGTTTCTGTAATTTATGATAAATTAATTTCCTTAATCACGTTCATAGTTGGTTTATGCGGTACAAAACTTGGTTGTGGTGAAGGTGGTTGTGGTGCTTGCACTGTCATGGTCTCTAAATATCGTCGGAGCATCAAGAAAGTACAGTATCCTTTTCTAATTTGTGAGTTACGAGACATTTGCCGAAGTCAAATCTTGTAATCACGAGATGTTTTAATAAATATAGTGTGAGTTCATTGCTGTTATACACTAAAGTAAATGGCATCTTATAAATCTTGCATGTGACTGAAATAAAAGGCCGAATCATCTTCCTGTACAATGGGTCATATATAAAAGCAAAATATAGAAAGGCAGCAAGCCAGACATTTCAACAGCATGGACCAATGGGGAAATGACCACATTTTGGTTTTAATTTAAATGCAGCATCAGTAAATAATTTGTCGTGCTCCTGGATCGTACAGTATTTGCATTGTAAAATGCTATATATACAGGGTGAGTCAAAAGTATCGACCCAGTGCAATTGGCAGCCGCATGATTTGGTTTAGCCATCAAACAACCTTCGATCGTTGGTCACCAAGTAGGGGGAGCCACGTTTTGAGACCATCCAAAGATGCCCCCCAACCTGCCCCCCTTAAATAAATTTTCCACTTCCGGTTCCTTTAGGAATATGGCATTGGTCCCAATTTGTGATTTGAGCGGGCAGTCAATTCATGGCGAATGCAGACAACAGCTTGTAAATCGGTCCTCAATAGCACGAGCTATGACCAAAACAATTTAGTACAAATGTTGGTTTTATTGCATAAAATGATGTCATGAGCAGTTGTGTGAATTGGTTAATTGCATGTAATAATTACAGTAAGGAATTAACAAATGTAACGAAATGTTTGTATTACATGTAACACACTGGAATTCGACCTAAAAGAACCGGAAGTGGAAACTTTATTTTAGGGTGGTATACCCTATAAATAAAGTTTCCACTTCCGGTTCATTCCTGGCTCACTTCCGGTTCTTTTAGGTCGAATACCAGTGTGCTACAAGTCCCTCCTTGGTGACCAACGATCGAAGGTTGTTTGATGGCTAAACCAAATCATGCGGCTGCCAAATCCACTGGGTCGATACTTTTGACTCACCCTGTATATGTATATATATATACATATTTGTGGATATTATGGACTACATCTAATATTCTAAAGTAATGTAAAGTATAATTCAGTTAGCAGACTTGCTTCAAAGAATGCTCATGAAGTCTTTGCTGATTTGAAACTACCAAGAAATTTCCAATTAAAGTATTACACTATAGTTGTAACTGGAGTATGGTTCTGTTTTTCTCAACCTTTCATAGAAAGTTTCGCCCAAGAATATTTTTTTAATGAATTTTAAATACTCACGAATCTAATTTATTTTTGCCTTCATCTGTCAGTGATCATCAACATTTTACAAAGGTCAAGAGTGCATCTATCATTCGACTACACATCAGTAAACATATGCGGCCATAATGTTCATCAGTGGCCCACTAGTATATCTAATATCAAAACATTCATCATAACCGAATTTCGGCAGTGTTGTTTTCTTAATCACCTACTAGACACATGACAGTTAATGCTTGCCTTGCACCTGTAGTTTCAATGCATGGTTATGCTGTAACTACAGTTGAAGGCATTGGCAACACAAGAAGCAGAGTTCATCCCGTGCAGGTATGACAAACAGACACTAAAAAATAAATTAATAAATGGACGAGGAGGTAACAAAAACACTAATATTTGCAATGTCTCTCTCTAAAACAAGGAACGTATTGCCAAGGCCCATGGATCTCAATGTGGATTTTGTACTCCTGGCATTGTCATGTCCATGTATACATTACTTCGCCAAAATCCTCTACCTACTATCAAACAGATAGAAGATAATTTTCAGGGTAAGAGTAATTAATTAACAGTACGTTTACAAACGTTTCTAACATTTCTGACGTTATTACTTATGGCTTTCAGGAAATTTGTGTCGATGTACTGGATATCGACCTATTTTGCAAGGCTTTCAGACCTTCGCTTCTGATGGATGTTGTGGCGGAACAACAAATGGTTGTTGCATGAAAGTTCAAAAGGATGACGATGTAAGTGTTATAACAAGCGGAATGAAAACTTGCAGCCGCTGTTTATAAATTGGAACTAACCATTTGGCTAAATGATGTCTCTTCCTTTATGAAACAAAAAACTTTAGAGACGATTTAATTATTGGGATTCTATGTCTGTCAGTTTGTGTGACAGAAGCCCAATAATTAAAACAGCTCTAATGTTTTTTTGTTGTCATTCATTTTGTGTCATTTATTTTGTCCGTGGAAAACATCAGCATTATTTAATTATTAACAAAAATGGTAATTGTAATGATATTATTGCTTAACTAGTAATACAATAATTATTTATGTAATAAGTTCACATTTTTTCAATCAATGTTTATGGATTGCTGCATTAAAGTTTGTAAAATTGTAATCAACTTTTAAAATTTCCTCTTAAAGTCTCCATCAGTTTCTACAAAATAATAACTCGTTAGTGTAATATTATTAATATTATTAACTTTTTCATTATGTCATGTCGATGGCCACTTGACTTGATTGTCTAGGGAAGAACATTCGTCCTTTTAATTTTTTTGTGCGTTTTCATTCATAAATACTAACTTTCTACTGCAGATGGTGTTAGGTCTTTTTGATACTAAAGACTTCATTCCATTTGATCCTTCTCAAGAACCTATCTTTCCATCCGAATTGATGGTAAACTACCGTAACTTTCGTCTTGTAGTTTTTAACAAGCCGTAAGAAATTTAAGTAAGGCATAAATGATAGCTTGCATTTTCTGTAGGTTGCAGATACTCTTGATCTGCAGTTTTTGGCTGTGCAAGGCAAAAATACCACATGGTATCGTCCACTTTCTCTGGAGCAATTGTTAGAGTTAAAAAGCAAATTTCCAGATGCCAAACTCGTTGTCGGCAACACTGAGATAGGTAAATAGTGGTGAGCATTCAGATGTGAAGTGATCTGGAAGTAAAAATAAGAACCTGGAATTGACATTTTTCAGGAATCGAGACTAAGTTCAAGGGATGCAGTTATGCAGTGCGTATTGACCCGAGCAGTATACCTGAGATGACACAAATTAAACGAGGCAGCCATGGTATTACCTTTGGTGCATCTGTCACCCTTTCCAGTGTTGAGGAAACCTTGACGACTGTCATCAAAGAAGAAGCAGGCAAGGATGCCCAGATATCGAGAGCCAATGCTTTATTCTAAGCCACTCTTAATATTAAGATGTATATTTCCACAGAGGAGAAGACCAAGATATTTTCTTCTTTTTTGGAAATGCTTCATTGGTTTGGCGGTCCTCAAGTTCGCAATGTTGCCGTGAGTTGCAGCATCACATTAACATAAACATATCAACAGTGACTCGTTTAGCAAGTGTAATATGATGCAAGTGGGGTTCACACTAAAGGTTATCGTATTTTCAGTGTCTGGGAGGAAACGTTGTAACTGCTAGTCCAATTTCTGATCTAAATCCTCTGCTCATTGCTGCAGGAGCTTCTTTACATTTAGCTATCAAAGGTAAGGCTTAAGTATTGTTCCATTATTTTGTGCAAATAATTGATTCAAAATGCTGATTGTTAAAAAATGTATTCATGCAATTCATTGCTTTATTTTATCTGCAGGAAAAAGTAGAACAATTATCACGGATGACTCATTTTTTACTGGTTACCGAAAAACTATTCTCCAGTCAAATGAAGTCCTTGTATCTATCACCATTCCATACAGCAGAAAAGTAAATTGTTCTGCTGATATATGCTGAAAATATAAAAATAGAATGAAATTTTTTTTAGCTAATTAGTTTTATCGTTTCTGCAGAATGAGTATTTCTTCAGCTTCAAACAGGCTCAACGACGTGAAGATGACATTGCAATTGTAAATGCTGGCATGTTTGTTGAATTTGCTGAGAGAACAAATCAAGTCAACAAATTAAGGTTAGCCTTTGGAGGAGTGGCAGCGACAACTGTTATGGCCAAGAAGACTATGAATGCCCTACAGGGAAGGTAAGGGGAAGATCTAGGTAAAGAATAACTGAAGTAAAACTAAAATTACAAACAAAAACGTCAAGTGTGTCGTAAAAAAGGGGGATATATGATTGAATGTTCACTTGTTAAAATGAACACGGATAAAAATTGATGATTTTTCATTGAAATAATAAAATGTACAATTGAGAAACTTGCATCTGTATAGGTGCTGTTGTGCTTTACGTTTTAAATATATGATTGGTAAAGCACAACAGCACCTAAACAGACGGAATTTTCTCAATTGTACATTTTATTATTTCAATGAAAAATCATCAATTTTTATCCGTGTTCATAATAATATTGGCCAATGGGTATCTTAAAGTGGCACTATCACCGATTGAAAGCAGACGAAATCTGACATCATCCAGCGCTATGTATTCCATCTAGCACTTGCTTGCATCAAGCAAAGGAATGCATGATGTCATTTTTTTTAACGAAACAAACAAGCCACGACATCCTTAATTATTGAGTGAAAATTTGGTTCGTCTTCGTGCACCTGGGAGCAAGCTATAAAGATTATCAATATCATTGCCGCTAGATGGCGCCACGGTATTTTCGTTCGCATTTCAATCAGTGATAGTGCCACTTTAAGTCCAATGCAAATTCGGTCTTAAAGTTGGCATTAAGGGGTTTTGGCTTAAATCAAGTGGCTATTTGTTTCAGAGGCTGTTACAAACCGGCGTTTCAGCACCTATGCAGTGTTTACACGGGGAGAAATACACCCTGAACTTCGACCAGGGGGTGGGGGAGGGGGGACCCTAAGAATTAATTTAAAGGGGGAATTGCAACATACTCTACCTTAGGTCTATGCGAGTCCCTTTCTTCGACAGACTTGGATTTTCTTCTCTGACCTGTTGGATCCTATTTGGCACTACCACCAAACGTCACTGTAACTACCTAACCAGTTATAACCAGTGTAACCACCTAACTACCTAACCAGTGTAACCAGTGTAACTACATAACCAGTAGCAAGCTAGCCTACACCTCACCATAAAGAAATATTGTAGAAAAAAATCGCAATTTACCACAAATGCAAAACCAACATCGTACCAAACTATACCATAGTTTGGCAAAAACCAAGTCTAAGACCAAAAAAGGCTTAAGCATGACACAGAAGTTCCAATGTCAACAAAGAGACAGAAAGGCAAGTTGTATGGGAGCTCAGACCCAACTAACCTTTATTGGTTAAGCACGTTCAAATTACAGCTTTGGTACGAGGCCATAACAATTAACGACATTAATCACAACAGTTAAAGTTATATAATTACCACAGACTTATCGGTAAAATTACAGACAACAGCGACCTCTCTTAAACGATGATGGAGAGTATACAGGCCCCAAAATGGCAGTTATCAAAATCAAACAACTAACAGTACAACTTCGAAATTCACAACAGAGGCTGTAAAAAATACGTAAGACACTAAAATTATTATACAAGAGAAGGACTGAAACATGGATGTTTTAAATTGAAGCTAGCAAGGTGCAAACATAAATAACAGGCAACGATGTTTCGGATTGTACTGCAGTCTATTGTCAAGCAAAGCCATAACTTAAATCATAATCATAACTTCTAAAACTGCTCTATCTGAGAGGAAACCACTTCACGCCTGGTTTGTGGATTCTGGCTGCGAATTAATTTTTGGTTGTTGTTGTATTTTTATTTTGCTTACTGATATTTGGAGTTGGGGTTCCTGTAATTGGCAGTTTTCACAGAATGTTCAGTTTATTCATGTTTAGTGTTTTTTTTTAATGATTACGACTTAAGTCTGCTTGGCTTTGCTTGACAAGAGACTGCGGAACAATTCAGAACATTGCTACCTTTTATTTTTGTTTGTACCTTGTTGACTTACATTTTAAAGCAAATATGTATAAGACGGTATATGCAGAAGAAACCTAGTAAAACTATGTCAAATTACAGTATAGCAGTTACAAAACACGAAGTATAAACGGGTTTGATAAAACGCATGACTGCAACCTCGTGCATACACGTTGTGATCTTAACAAATGTCATAATCCTTCTTTAAACAATTTGTCTCCCGCATTCTTAACTTAAGAAAACCTTAATAAAATCTTAATAAACCCTAACGAAATAAGGACATTCCTCCTGGTTGGTTTTCAGTATGGCTAAGTTTTTCAACATTACTTCTGAAGTGTGTAAATGTTGCAAAGGTTCCATTTTCCTATTTATCCTTGTGAGAGACGTTGAGGCAACATTCATTTTAACTTATGTCAATGTTTCAAAAGCTATTTCACGCAGGAAGCTTGAATATAGTGAGAAGGACATATGTCTTTTTAAGCACATTTTAACTTGGTTTATTTAACATTGATGGAGCCTATTTGGCTTTTCCTACAGTTATTTAAAATTTTAAGTATAAGAAAAGGGCTTAGGATTTCCTTCTTAATGGGCTGAAGTGAGGGGTTTATTGTTAGCCTGTGACAGTGTCAACTTTTTGAAGTACTCGTTGTATGGTCTGGAAGATGCCCATCCCTGTGTGTCAGAAATCGGCTGGAAACTGTTTGATGCTCTGCAGTTTGGAATTTCGGTTAGGCTCCAGCGGGTGAGGGGCCACGCCTATCACTTTGGATTGCAGTGGCTGATGGTCTGGCTCGTACCAGTAGCAATGTTGTCCGAAACCCAGTTTTAGCTTTGGTTACTCCACGGGATCCCTGCCCCATTCTGGTTGCCGAAGTTGTCTCGGCTTGGCAAACAGAGTGGGATCCAACCCCGACTGGTCGGAGTTTGCATGCTGTTCTCCCGTCATGGGGTAAGCTGGCCTGATGGTTAGCATGGCTGTCTCGTGTACCAGAGATTCCGGGTTCGAGTCCGGCCCCTGGCACTTTCGCGAAGAGAAGGGCCCTGTGTCTTGTGCTCATGTCGATTGTGACATGTAAAAGAACGTAGGAATTTCCGATGGGATTTACCAAACAAAATTGTTCCTATCTTCTTCTGGTGCCATGGCTACGGCTGGGAGTGCGTCAAAAGCTAAGCAGTTCACCTGTCTGTTGCAGTGCCGGTGTTGTTGGATTGGGTGGCTAGGCAGGGTGCTAGGACCCTGTCCCGGTTGTGTACCGGTTGCACACCATGTATTACTAAGGTCTTACGAGTTCCAACTGGGGTGGTGTGCGAAGTCAGTCTGTGCTTGTGGCACCGGAGATGAAACAGTGGAACACCTTTTGTTTCACTGCCTCTTGTGGGTTCCCTTCGGCACTATGTGCAGCACTTGTGCGTGGGTCAGGGATTGGTTAGGGTTTTTGGCGCTCGGACATTCTATCCAGCAGTTAGTCATTCCGTCAGAGCTATTGTAGGCTTCTGTCGCGATCGGGGAGGTTTTTATAGTAGTTGATGGGTCCTCGCCAAGCCTGTTTCCTTGTAGAGCTTAGCTTCGTTGTTTCTCTTTGGAGTTACTTATGTTACTTCCTGGGACATTGTGTTTGTTGGAAATTTTATGAGGTTAGTTAGGTTAGTTTCTAATTGTAGCTAGAATATATGGTGTTTGGGCCTTTAAGCTTTAATAAAATATAATCAACGCATCCTTGTCAAACACTTTGTTACCTTATTATTATAAAGCACTACATTTTAATTCGATAGAAGTTGTGGTCTGTTTTACAAAAAAAAAAGAGTTTCTGTTAAGTCAATAATTATAACTTACAATATGACAATTCCACCCAATTGTTCTACTGTTAGTAGACAGTTTTTACTATATTACAAGACGGTAACAATTGTGTTTCATTAACACTGGCGATAGCCAGTGTTAGTAAGGGTCGACCTTGGACCTCTGTGTTAAACTCTCAACTTTGAGAACTTATAACTCCATCAAAAGTAAACATATTTAAACCAAATTTGGAATCTAGCTTTGACTAGTAAAGGCCTGTCTGCAGTCCAAAAATTGTGAAATTCGGTCCAGCCAAACCCGAGATGCAGACAGGGGCCAAATAGACAACTTCTTGTTCAGCTTCTTGTTGTTGCTGTTGTTGTTGTTCTGGGGATACTTTCGTCTGTCCTCTCTACAGGTCAAACGATTTGTCCTATAAAGCTGGTTCTTAGCTCATTTTACAGGTATTGCTTTGTAGATGTGCCCTTTTCATAAGGCCTTTTCTAATTGGTCAAGTGGTTCAGGGGTTATGGAGCTCTAAACGACCAGATTTATTGTTTTATATTGTTTTAAACATTGTTATTATGCAACAATACCAATTAGCAAACGCCAGCTGCGAGACATAGACTGAAGATAAAAGGATTTGTTTCTATAGTTACCATTGGCGATAGCCAGATTAGTTAAGGGTGAGCCTAGGGTCTCTTGTGTTAAACTATCAGCTTTGACCGTCAACTGCACTGTTTTACAGTTTAGCTCCAATTCTAAAAGTAACACGAATTAATAAACAAAAACGGAACGTTAAATGTTTAGAGTAAGGATCTAAAAGTCAAAACCTAGAAGGAACACGGACAAGCTTTGACAGTCAGGGTCTAGGTGTAAAATTTGTCAGTAATAGGCTGGAAAGCATTAGACCCTTACTACCCAGTGGTCAGCAATAAATACATTTTCACGAAAAACTGGAAATCATCCTACAATGACTCATGTGACGATCAAGTGGTAGTAGGGTTATACGTTTCCTGCTTTGCTTTACGTTGAAAATTATTTTTCAATTTAGTAACATGCCAGCATATTCGTAGCAGACAGCGTTATGGTAATTCTCTACCATAAATCTACGAAATATAATAAAAATTCTAAAGCATCAAAAGACAAAATACCAAACTTCACAAGAAAATTGTGTTATTAAAGTTCCAAACAATATTCTAAGAACAAAGAAAACCTGCTACAACCCTTCATACACACGTTCAGTCCGAAGAGACTAGAACTAATCTAACCACCGGGTAGTAAGGGTCTAATGCTTTCCAGCCTATTACTGGCAAATTTTACACCTAGACCCTGACTGTCAAAGCTTGTCCGTGTTCCTTCTAGGTTTTGACTTTTAGATCCTTACTCTAAACATTTAACGTTCCGTTTTTGTTTATTAATATTCTTTAAGCACAGGCATGACGATAGCAAGCAAGGACGAGCATGAGTTAATTCCCAGTCCTAACTTCCTTATTTTCCTTAAATGTCAATTATACCAACGCCATGCCTGGCGCTTCTGGTCCGGAGTTAAAATGAGGTCTGGATCTCTGACTGTGACTTCCTTAACAGCTCAATGCTTACGTTTTCCAGGTGGTGGGACCAAAATTTGTTGTCAGACGCCTGTCATTATTTATCAGATGATATTGCCATTGATCCGTCAGCTCCTGGTGGCATGGTCCACTATCGCCGCACATTGAGCATCAGTTTCTTTTTTAAATTTTACATGAAAATTTTGTTGGAACTTGAACAGAGCATGGTAATTGTCCGTCTTATTCTCAATTAAATAATTAATTAGTGTTTTTTTCGTAATGACCGCTTGTTTTATGATTGCAGATTGGACTATCAGATAATCCGGTACCTGATGAATATAGAAGTGCTTGTACGCCGTTTCACAAAGATCCTCCTAAAGCATCACAACTCTATCAAGTATAAATTAGTTTTATACTTTACCTAAATCAATTCACATACTGTTAAGTCGCAAAGACCAGAAAATATATGGAGAGACTTTTCTAAAATTATTAGGTTGTGGCACCAGGTCAGTTATCAGAGGATCCAATTGGCCGGCCGATACCTCATCACAGCAGTCTTCAGCAAGCAACGGGAGAGGCCATTTATTGTGATGATCTTCCAAAACTTTATGGTTAGTCCCAAGCAACTTCCCACACTAAGAAATTGTTTTATTGTTTTTTTTTTTTAAACTGAACTCTTTCTTACAGGTGAACTTTTTGCAGCAGTAGTAACGAGCAGTAAGGCTCATGCTAAGTTATTGTCAGTTGATGCTTCACTCGCTGTTGCTATGGAAGGAGTTCACACTTTTCTGAGTGCTCGGGACTTGGACATTCATAAAAACCGATGTGGCATGGGTCCTGATGACGAAGAAACCATTTTTGCTGACCAGAAGGTAAGCTGAAATGAACTGATCCCTATCAAAGAACGGTGAACATGATTTCGGGATTTAGAATTGAACCCTAGGTTGTCAACTGTAAACCAGTGAACTGCTACTGACATTATTTGGTGAGTAACTAAACGAAAGATTACGTCTTAGCTGTGTGCGCTTCTAATTTGAAACACGCTGATATTTTTAATTTGTCTCAATGTTGCAGCATCAACCCATTAAAGGTGGTCAAATTTTGAAAAAATTATTTTATCTGTTGTTAGTGTACCAAGTTCCATTGTTAATGCATATAAGACATACGTTAGACAAGTTTTAAAATTTGGTTCTGAGGTTTGTAACCTACACCTAAAAAAAGATATTAGAAACTAGAAAGTGTTAAAAGAAAATTTATAAAGTATTTACCTGGCTGTATATAGGGCGATGTACTACGAATGTTTGATTAAACTCAATCTGGAGTGCCTTGAATTTCTTAGGGACATTCTTGATTTATGACCTGCTGTAAACTGATTCGAACCAGTATTTACACCGGTAAAGTACCTCCCGGGTCTGTTTGGTAGAATCCAAAGTCACGTTTGGCGTTTTGACAGAAAAAGTGCCAGATGAGAGAGTAGGTACTGTTACGTCATAGTACGCGTCGGGTGTGTGTGGAAAACTTTGCCGAAGGAAGTGGTGGCTTCTTCTTGTATTGCAACATTTTACTTTCCATGAATCGACTATTCCTACTAACGAATGTATTAGTATCTTTTATGATTTATTTGGATATACATGTAAGTGATGCCAACAGGTATCCTGTGCAATTTCCTTTCCTTATTTTGAAGATAAAACTAATTGTTATATTATTATTAGTATTATTTTTATTATTTGAAACAAATTTGAAAAAAAAAACAGAAACTCTCTTTAAGGAAAATAAAGTTATGAAGATAAAAGATCTAAAAAATTTTTTTATTTTGACAAAGTATTTTCTTAATAATAAACACAAAGTTCTAATAAGTTATAAAAGTGAATCCAGAGCAGGAAAAAACAGTTATAAATTGCCAATGTGTAAAAATAATTACGGAAAAAGAAAAAGGGATTACTTTATACCAGACTTGTTTAATGGAGTACCAAAGGAAATGATGAAGTGTATGAATAAGGGTGAATTTAAAAAAAAAATGCAAACTTATATACTGAAAAATAGAAATTAGCATACATATATATTAAGAAGAAAGATTATTGAATTATTAGAGTAAAAATGAATGTGAATTGTTATGAATACATGTGCAGTCGTTGTTGTGATAATGATAATTTTATGGTTGTTAAGACTGATGATTTACGAAACTCACACAAGCTTTTTAATTAAGGCTTCGAGGATTACAGTAATACTGTAATTATATGAAATAAACTTATTATTATTAAACTTATTATTATTATTATTATTAAGTACAAGTAAATTCGAAACAGCCGCTAAACTTAAAAAAAAAACAATTGTATTATTTTCCACCAAAATGTAAATCCAAAAATAATGGTCGACCCAAAAAAATAGAGTAATAATTTTTATTACTCTATTTTTTTAGGGTCGACTATTATTTTTGGATTTACATTTAGTGGAAAATAATACAATTATTTTTTAAAGTTTCGCAGCTGTTTGGAATTTTTATTTATTTTTTATGTCACATCTATGCTGCTCACCGTAGTTTGAGCGGGAAATTGAACCGATGAACTTTGAATCCAAATCCGAGGTCCTACCTCTGAGCCATACTGACCCGCTCAGGCCAAAAGGCAACGTAAATAGGTTTGCATCCATATTTATTTAACCCTTCTCGAGCCCAGTTGGCTTTCCAACCTGTTTAGTATGGTGGTCTATTCTTGCCTTGTATTATTCCGCTCAAAAGATTTTTTGCCTTACTGATCTTTATTGACATGCACAGTACTGATCTCTACAATTTGTAGATTCTTCATTGTTGTTCCATCAGGCTCTGTTTTTCCTTCGTTGTTGACAATAAAAAGTGATTGGAGAAAGTTATGCGTCTTGCATTATATCTTCTTGTTGATGTGAGCATTCTAGTACATGTGAAATTCACATTATCTATAGATAATTCGTGCAACTGATGACAGTGTGCGTAAGGTACTGGCCATTATTTATCTCCGGGAGGTGGGGCAGTGGGGGGGGGGGGGGGGGAAAATGGGGGGGGGGAGATCATAGATTTGTTTGGATCCTCTCAAGGGTGTAGGTCATAAATGTTTTAGGCTCATTAAGGAAAAAGTAAATTTGGACCTCAAAAATGACACTTTCATAGTCCAAATATATATTTATAATAGACTATAATACCGCAACTTTGTACAACTAATAAAATGAACTGAAAGAACTGTTTTTTCCCCATGCTTAGGTTCTTTGCCAAGGCCAAATCATTGGTGCCATCATAGCTGATAACAAAGAAATTGCCCAAAAAGCTGCCAAGATGGTTATTGTTAAATATGAGGAATTGACACCAGTCATCACCATTGAGGTAGAAATGCGAATAAATATCATTATTTGCTGAGACTTTGTTTGATACGTCTATTTTTGTTGCAGGATGCTATTGCTGCTAATTCTTTTTACAAAACAAAAACTATGCAATCTGGGGATGTCCAGGCAGGCTTCGCACAGTCTGACCAAGTGATGGAAGGAGAAGTGCGAATCGGGGGTCAGGAACATTTCTATATGGAGACTCAATGTGCCATTGCTATTCCTAAAAACGAACACCAAGAAATGGAGATTATTAGTTCTGTTCAGGCACCATATCACGCCCAGGTAGTCGGGCACTTAAAAAATATTTTTGTAAATCTCTGGCTCACATCAGGTCAGAGCTCGTTTTAGAACGAAAAACGGAAACAGTCTTTATAAATACATAACTTTAAAGCAGCAATACATGAATGTAAACGAGATTCAAATGAGTTTTTTTTTCAGATGACAGTTGCTAAGGTGCTTGGAATTCCAGCCAATCGAGTGGTTGTCAAAACAAAACGATTAGGTAAGAAGCCTGTAAAAATATTTGTCATTTGCGTTAAGTGGCTTCACCAAAGAGGCGTCACAAGCAAGGTTCACATAAAAGACTGCTTGTGTATTAACGAAAAGCAATTCTCTTATAACATAACATAACATAACATAACATAACATAACATAACATAACATAACATAACATAACATAACATAACATAACATAACATAACATAACATAACATAACTTAACATAAAATAAAATGCATGATGGGGCCAGGTCATTGATGCGTCACCCAAGAATCCCAAACAAAGAAGAAACGGCATTACCTGAGGGAACAAAGTTACAGGGTATCACAGCATGCTTTCTCTGAGTTGAGAAAAGTATCAGTAGCAACATGTTATGAGAGAGAATTCAACGGATGTCCGACTCTCTGATGGAAGAAGCAATGACGAACAGTACCATTATGGTTGGTCCTTAGTAACACTTGGAGAAGATGTGAAAAAGTCAGACGCATCGAGGTAACTAAGTTGGTGGGTTTGTTGGTAGGCAAGGATACGGTTGTCCCCGATGAACCTGTCCCTAAAAATCGGGAGGTGCAGTTGCTGGAGACAGAATTGGAAAAACAGCTGATGCACAGATGTGCACCACTAGGTGATTCTGGGATGATAAGACTCCAGATACCACGTAGTCTTGTCACAGATGGTCTTCACCCAGAACCAGAGCCTACAGAAGCTGTAGTCAGGAATTCTTTAGGCAGAAGTGTTTTATAAGGTTAGCAGGCTCTGAAAATTTGGGTACAGTATTCAAAATGTGGGTGGCCGAAGATTTTTGGAAAGGATGGAGCAGACGGTTTTCTTCATTCTTCTGAATCTCTTAGAAACAAAATGAGATGATTTGAAAGCCTTAGCGAAAACGTGGAATGATTTTCACGGGCACGTCGACGAGAATCCCAAGGTCAAGGTGTGCAGATTGTAGGGAATTGGTTAGCTGAGAATGGTGTACTGACTACACGGGTTAATAAAGCTAATTAAGTGACCGAACACTTGGCTGCATTTAGGATAAGCCAGTTGATTTGCCACCAAGTCACGTTATTACCAAGGTCCAGCTGGAGGACATGATAAAGAGAAAGGCAGTGACGAACCTTTGACGAACTATAGGTCGTCAGCACAAATGTTGTTTGTTGAGGAAAGGATAGCTGGTAAATCAGACGAAAATGCTGAAGACCAGAGGTTCCAGGATAGAGCCTTGGGGCACTCTCAACGTGACAGGAGCGCAGGAAGCGGTAGAGCCACAAACAACGACCCATTGGAGATGCTTGCGGAGGTATGATTGTAGCCTGGAGTTTAGAGACCAGCTTCAGCGACTGATGGGATCGAAGGCTTTACTACCGTCTAGGAATATTAGGTCGCATGGTTTGGCGTTGTCCAAAAACTTTGTGACGCGGTCGTTTGTGTAGTTATGCCTTTCACCACAAGCTTACAAATTTGAATAATAAAGACACCATAGGTACATATCATGCCTGACTGAAAGATTGTTCATGGTAGTACCAGAATTGTGTAGCATCTGTAAAGATATCATACCCTCCATTGTAATGGGCTTGGTAATATGCTGAAGTAATAAAAAGCCAATAGAGTTCACATGGAACAACATAAAAATGCTACGATTCGGGTCAGCTTATAACCAGCGGGTCAAGCAAGTTATTTTTTTTTTTTTGCAAAGGGATAAAGTCAACAGATAACAGAATACACTTTGGGTGCTACAAGGAGCTAATAACTGCATGTAGGACGTGGGACTGTTCTTGTTATAACTGTCACTTCACATTCCTCCCCCTTGTAACAAGGTCGTCTGGGACCGAAGTTATGGGTTTCGTTTTTTTCGGATCCAGACAAGTTAATTCAACATCACCGGACTTATTTTACCAAAGACACGCTAAAAGGAGTCAACCTTTCGGCACGTCCATGAAACAAGGCCATGATTTAATGCCTTTTTAGATTACATCTTTACTAGGCGAAACACGCGATTTTTACCCGATTCGGCCTTGGCTTGAAGAAGCCATCTGCTTCACCACTTCACGCTCATGGAACACAGTGGCACGCTGAGTGCTGGCATAGCTGGACTAATCGAAGCACGAGTGGTTTTTTTTAGCGCATATCTGTTGGGTTAAAACCTATTCAGCATATTTTTAATGTTGGTTAGCCCAGAAAATAGTTACGAAAAGTCGTTCCGCATTTAGCCACATGGGGTCGCGACCCAAAACGAGAGATGAAATATGCGGTAATATTATCATTAACACTCCATCTAGCCCTACGGGCTCTCATTCATACCACTCCTGGCGTAACCCACAAAACTACAACAAAGCACAAATTAAAAATTTAATTTAAAAATAATAAAATTTGAACCTAATTCAGGGTGGAACCTCACAATAGGAGACCCAGTCAGATTCACCACTAAGCAAGTCGTATAAGTGCTGGGACTGGTTTTGCGTAAGGTTATATATGTTATATACGCTTCGAAAGATAAGGTACTGTTTTCTCGTTTAATGTGTAGCGCTCTTTGTATTTTTTAATCAATCTTAGATGCATTATTTTTGCACTAAGGAAATGGTTCTCTAATGCAGCTCAATATCGTGGGTGGAGGGGTAAGGGCTTTCGGCACGTCGACAGCTAAGTCATTAGCGCCAACCTCAGTCACAGTGCCATGGTCCGGGTTGCCGCTGCACCACACATTACAGAGATCTTAAACAAACCCCAAATCTAGATCTTATCGTAGATCTGTATCTGCTGCAAAAAATAAAAACCCCGGATATGAGAACTGACTCATTTCTCAATTGACGCACTAAGTCTTGTGGAAGAAGGAAACGGCGAGGAACACCATCAAGATGGTGATAGTCTATAAGAACATAAAGAACCGTAAGTGGCTGTTGACTCCAATGACATTCAGGAGGGGCATTCTCCCCTCAAAAGGAAGCACTATTTAAGTTGGTGTGACCAATACGTAAACGGGTCACCACCACCTCTTCTCTGTGAGAGTGGTGACAAGCCCAGGGCCATGCCAGGAGAGTACCTTTAATAGTTCGTAACTTATTGCCGTGTTGTTTGTCCAACAAAGCTTGCCAAGTAGCATGCAACCTCAGACGTAGAGTTGGAAAGTCGATCGACGGTACAAGACTGAGAGTCCTTTCGAGAGGTCCAGAAAGGGCCCCTTTCGCTGCCCCATCATTCTTCTATTCTGGTTGTCGTATAGAGCACGATAAACTTTGTGCCGGTTTCCTCCATTATCCTGTACTTGCTTGATGTTTGTACAGTTAGTTGTGCATCATATTTCGGAGTTACTTGTATATAAGCACTTAATGGTAGTTAGGCCAAGCGGGTCTCGTGTGATAGATAGGCACAGGCCCGTCCGTCATTTGTGCTCCTTGAAGACTACCTGTAGCCTACGTTACGCAACTGGCCTGGGTAGGATGGACATTGATGTGTGTTATCTGATAATCATTTTTAAAAATAGATTCCAAATACTCTTGCCTTAGAGAACAATTGTTTTATCCGGTTTTGGGCATGTGCTGTTAATTTTTAGCTTTCCTAGCTTCTAAAGAAATAATAAAGATATCTAATTTTATATCATCTACATTTATCACTTATTTTATCTGTGGTTCTATCAAGCAAGATATATGACGTTAGGTCCTAACCCCCCTCCCCTCCCCACCCTCATCACTTCCTTTTTTTTAACGAATTCAGTTTTAATATTTTTTTTCTGAAATCACTGATTTCAAGTGATTGTAGGTTTACTTAAGAAGATTTTAGTTCAAGACGTATATAACATTTGCAATATTCAGAGTAGGCCCGAGGCTGTACAACAAGTACGTGTCTAGAATTGGACAATGTCAAGGTACATTAATGAGTTTGCTAATTTAAGAAACAAAACACGAATATTATAAAAATAATACACAAAAATATATACACAACATACACTAGTATTATTTACAACATTCTTGAACAACATATTTATAATAACAATAATAATAAATCAATTTTTGACCAAATGTGTGGCAAGGTAGTTGGAAGGGGAGAGTGTCCCACTAACACCAATCCTAACTAAAAGTCTGATCAGTCACCAGGTGATGCCCGCAATTGTCCAACCCACACCGGCCGCTTCAAGAAACGTTCAAACGAGAGCCCACACAAAGCGTGCTTGAAGGTTGCAGTGGAATTTGTTGAGACTCCCCGTTCCGGAAGGGAGTTCCAGGCTGGGGTAACCTGAACATAGAAAAGGGTTTTCCTACAGTCGCAATTTACCCTTGGAGCCACCAGTTTCAGAGTGTGACCACGGGTGGAGTGTACCATGCTCAATTCGAAAAATGGCAGGACAACATTAGTGTGTTCGTGTAGAATTTTAAAAACCAAGATGAGATCAGATCTCAAACGGCGAAGCTCAAGAGATTCAAGACTTGCTTTCTGCAAGCGTGCACAGTAAGGAATCTCTCGCAAATTTGGCAAACTCTTCGTGAAACGTCGCTGCACCGACTCAACAAGGTCAATGTCCTTCAGGAGATTGTGACCACACAAAGCTTGCATATTCCAACAATGGCCGGACAAAGTCCCATATTTTAGTTGTGATATTTCCCGACCGAAAACAACGGTTCACAGTCGCAATTTAGACCTGTTTAAACTTATTATGTTCATATTTGTAAATAGTCCGGTACGACACATAATTCTCTGGATTCTGTGTTACAAAATGCTTTTAGCTCTTTAAAAGTTTCAGAATGTAATATTTCGTCAGATAAGGTGTTATATATGTTTGATGAAATACGGCCTATTTCAATGTCCATATTTATTTCTCCAAAATTGGGACAAATTGTCTCCTGCCAGGATTCTTGAAGTTTTAGATTTTTGGTATTTTAATCGTTTTGTATCTTTGATCCAAAAAATTCTGAACAATTGCAATATAAGTTCTTGATTGTTTAATGGTTACTATGTTGAAGCAAGCGAAAAGACTTTTGTCCGTTTCTTTTTTTTTTTTAACGAAAAAGAACTAGAACAACTTTATTTTGAATTTTTTGAAGTCACTTAAGCAAACTTTCTGTAGTAAAACCATAAAACGTACATCAACATCTAAGTTGTGACTATGCAGGAAGTACACATATTCTTATATTTGTTTCGTTAATCATAAATTTAAGTTTATATAGGCAGGGTAACATTTGCCTATTTGTATAGTAATGATATTTGTGTATTTTCGCAGTTACAGTTTAATGAAACTTAGTGAGTTTGTCGTACTCAAATCGTGTGTGACGTATGAATATTTAAAAAGTTTTTTCAGCACACATAGACATTTCAATATAATGCTAATGTTAAGCTTAAACCATCATAATGCCTCTGGATCCAAACTATTTTTACTTTTTTTATTTATTTCAGGAGGAGCTTTTGGTGGTAAAGACAGCCGTCCCCTCTACTATACTTCAATTGTAGCCCTAGCTGCAAAAAAGTAAGCATCATATTTTCATTACGACATTCATTTGGGAAAGTTCTTATTTAAATTATCGTAAAATGCACGTATATTTTACCGTACGTTTCGTCCCTATAATATGTACAACATAACGACATATTCCAAGTCAATAACAATAATATTTCATATAATAGTCCTAATTGAGAGACCTGAGAAGACAATGTATGTTTACATTAACTTAGCAGTTGACTTTGGTATAGCATGTCATCATACCAGTATGGACGATAAGTTGGATATTGTTTACAACCAGCAGGAACACGGAGTCAAGAACGCTGATTTTCAGTCTAAATTAGCGTTTGGTCGTGTCACGTGATTCTATCGCTCTTTTAAATCGTAACTGAAACTAAATCTGCTATCAGAACATAAACAGAATCACAACATTCTTAGATCTTTAAATCAACGGCTTTACTGACTGAGCTATCATCACACATAAATAAGACATTTTTTTTTAAATCCTCATAAGTTGGATGGATGGTTCCCGTACAAAAATGTCCCCAGTTGGATGCTGTTTCCGTCATATGCTAGAATACATGCTTAATAGTGTCCTTGCAATACTCTTGCCTCCATTCTAATGCAACTCTTTATAAACTCGTGACATAAGGTTGTAGGCCGTTTGAAAGGATCATGCAGAAAATTTGGGACATTCTATGCGTTTGTAGTGAAACTTCAAGCCGTCAAAACAATTTCAATTTCTGTTTTCCTAAACCATATGTTACGTTCCAAATGTAAATAAATACAAAATATGTAAGAAATAAAGAAAATTATAGAACAGATTTAACAAGGCTATTTGCAGCCAAATAAAAAGGAATAGAAAAATATCTGCAGTTAGATTCATTTCCGGGCGATTTGAATATAAGTAAAGAGCAACATGGCAAATAAATTCAGAATCTATTATGTTACTGGTTTTCTTTCCTCTCATATTCAGTGTCACAATTACAGGGGGGGGAGGCAAGGCACCCCGACCTGGGAGTACAAGTCCTTTCGGTCTTCGCCACCTGTACATAAAACACAATACATATGGAGTTATACAGTGTGAACTATTTTGCGTATTGGGGAAATGTTTAATAAACTTCGTTATTCTGTCTTTAACTTTGATATGTAAGCCTCCATGCCTATGCGTGTTTGATCGCGGCTGTAGTGATCTCTCATGGTCTGCAACCACCCCGATGTAGCAGACCAGATAGTAGGTATACAACTGCATCGTAGCAAAAGCATGCTTGTCTTGGAATGTGAGATGTTGGTTGATGTTGATTTATGCTGGTAGTGGGTATAAATCTAGGTTCATCTTACAATCTGACTGGTCTTCATTATTAAAACCAAGTATAAAACACAACAGCGACCTAACGTAATGCTCACATGCTTACATAAAACACTCGTTTAGGTCGAATCAAAGTCGAATTAGGAGCCTTACTCCTCAGCATGTTGTTGATATTGTGGATACCTTCTTCAAGACCACTTAAGTGAAGTTTCAAGGGAATTTTGACGCCCTGATCAAGGTGTCCCAGCTGGTGTGTCCATCTTGAAAATTCTGCACATATTGACCGTATACAGTATTGTTCAATTCAGCATACCTTCATAGTTTTGCCGGGCTCAAATGATCATCGGGTACCGCCCCCCCCCCCCCACACGTTTTGACAAGGCGAAACTAATTTCAACACTCAGTTGGCTCGCTGTAGAGCACGAATCCCAAGATGGTTCTCTTTCTTATTTAGACATGTGTTCAGAAAGACCATTTTCTAAAACTGTTCTGTACTACCCATTATTTAAAACCCACGCAAACCTTCCGCACCATACATTTTGATTCAGCACATCCGAGCCATATGTTGCAAGCCATTTTTCTCGCAAGGGTAACAAACAGATCTCGGGACTAATGTTCACGACACTCCGACCATTTAGTTGAAATTGAGAAAATTAAACGAAAGTGTGTTCCTTACGACTTTCATGGAACATTCGTGCAGGGAGTCATTAAAGAATGTTGGAAACTGAAGCACAGCCAACAACCTGGAAGCCAACTTATCACTTCTTCGAAGTTCAAGCCTTTAAATTGGACCATTTTACACAATCCACCAAGACACATCCCCCCCCCCCCCCGACCCTTAGAACAGTTGAATCAATTCGACAATTCGAGTGCACTTCTACCAACTCGTTTAAACTTGGTTAATCTATTCAGGACTCCAATCGACGCATAAAATTGGAAAATGCAGGGGCCCTACCCAGGGATGAACAAACAGTCGTATTCTGTCGTAAAGTATGCCACAGGAAACTATCATGTTATGATTCGTAGCACTCGAATTGTACATCAAGAAGAAGTGGTAAAAAACGACGTTGGGCCTGGAGACTTACACAATCAGAGTTAACAAAAGAAAGAACCATGAACTTGTTTAAAATTTCCCCAATACGCAAAACTGTTTCAGATTGTATAACTCCATGCAAACCTGATTTTATTTTCCTTGCGCATCACACACATTTTACATCATTCACACAGATAACGGAGCCATGTATGTTGCGGCTTACCATCGTTTTAGGGAACTTTTTAAGCCGTAAGCAGTCAAATTTTATTCGGTTTACATTTCATTAGATTTGCTCTTAGGTGTCGTGTGATTGCTCGTGTTAGCGCGTCTGTCCTGTCAGTGAGCGTCTCATATTAACTGCTGCTTCAATCCTCACCAATTAATTTCTGTCGCTAACTAATGTCATTTGTGCATGTGTATATAGATTAAATCGACCAGTTCGCTACATGTTTGATCGGGATGAAGACATGGCTATTACAGGAGGGCGCCATCCATACTTATTCCGTTATAAGGTAACGAATGAAGTGATACGCACTAACAGATACAGACCAGTACTGGAATAATTATAAGTTTTATTCTTCTACGCTTTGTTATAGGTTGGTTTCAACAATGATGGAAAACTAGTTGCATTGCAAGCAAAATGCTACAGTAATGGTGGTTATTCCATGGATTATTCTGAATATGTAAGTAACCACGATCGAATGTATGAAAGAATGCTGAAATTGTTGGCACAATTATAAGACTGAAGACAGGAAAGCCGAAGGCTCACAAGAAATAACTAAATACAGATTCAAACCTATTTACGTTGCCTTTTGGCAAGGTCTTGGGTTCGATTCTCCGCTCAGGCAGTCTGACATATAAGTCCAAAAGGCAACGTAAATAGGTTTGCATCTGTATTTAATTATAAGACTGCATAGTTTAATTGAATAACTTCACAGAAGTGCCTGGACGTGCCCCTTATCAAATCATACATGCGCGTTTTCATCAAAGGCTGCACAAAATACTATAATCTTTTTACAGCTCATGGCCATACTTTTGAAGAAAACGCATGCAAATTGAATGAAATTTTAAATTAGGCCGTAGTCACAGACAGACATTTCACCAACTGCCATTTGACAGACACGGACATTTCACAGACTACTCTCTGAAAGATGCTGTGTTCTGACGGAACACATCTGCAAGTGTGTACCGATACAGCCAACACATTGAGCTGTGTACTACCAGTACACAGTTTGTGTAGTGGCAGTACACATGCTTTGTACGGAAGAATGTGTTCTGCCGCTACACAAAGTGTGTACTGCTAGTACACAACTTGTGTGTTGGCTGTGCTGGTACACACAGATATGTTCTGGCAGAACACAGTGTTTTCAGAGAGTACATCCGCAGAAATTTGAAACATATCAAAAACCAAAACTGGTAAAAGGGACCAATGGTTCGGCCTTTAAAAGGAGTGATATCAGTACACCAAAACATTCGCCAAGTTAATCGCACCGCTTAATAGTTCGAAGGGTAAATGAAAACTAGAACATTGCTACTTTCGGTAGCAATGTTCAAGTTTTCATTTAACGTCCAAAGTATTATTCGGTGCGATTAAGTTGGCGAATGTTTTGGTGTGTTGATATCACTCATTTGAAGGGCCGAACCATTCGGAACCGGGCGGCCTCTTTTATCAGTTTTGGTTTTTGATATGATATCACTCCTTTTTTTTTAATTGTGTAGTGACTCAACTCCACTACCGTGCAGATGTGTAATAAAAAGCCACTTCAACAAGAAATTGGTTTTTAACAATTTGCCACTATCTTTTGCCTATAGGCAGAACCATTCTCAACTTAGTCACCCTTTATAGGTTTTTGGTTTGGTTTTAGTTTTTTTTTTAATTAGTTTTATTTAGTTAGTTTTGGTGTGTTGATACCACTCGTTTGAAGGGCCAAACCACTCTCAACTTGGTGGCCTCTTTACTAGTTTTTGACTTTGTTATTACAGTTAGTTTATTTTTCGTGAATTGGACGTGAATCCATTTCTTTGCAACGTTGTTTAGATTTATCGTGATACACTAGTGTGTCTAGGCACGCACGTAAGTATACACGTTCTCATTGTCCGAACTTTGGCCGTCCAATGAGAGACGATGCCGACAATACTAATAATGGTTATAACAATATTTTCGTGCTTACGCGCCCTCCTACGCCATTCCCGTTACACCACCAAGCTCCAAACCATAAAAGGTACGCACTTCGTGTTGTACTGTACCCATTCGTCTAATTTCATAGCTGGAAGCCTTTCCGTTATCTCGGTATCGATGAATAATCACTCTATGGAAATTAATATGGGGATGAGCGGACTAGATAGCTAGCTATTAACTGGTAGCACATTTACAAAACTATTGATGGTCAGATTTTGCATTGGAAGCAGCTTAGCTGGAATTCCTACACGAGTTAATTTTTGTGAGGTGGGTCATTGCTCACGATTTCAACACAATTTAAGCTTTTGTACCGCATTATTATTTTCCCCCAAGTATCTGAAATGTGCCCAACTATGCTTCAAGATATAAGACACTGACGCTATGGCATCGCGCTACAATGGTTTACAACCTCGACAGTTGAATTGATGTAATATTTGTTGTGATGTTTGTTGCCTAACTTGGCGCTTCACACTAGCATGTGTCTATATTCTAGATTCTCAGAATTTAATCGCAGAAAGACAAAATTTCGGAAAAAAAAAATTTCCCCACGTTGACTATCACATTAAAAAATTGTTCTGAAAAACTCATGTATAATAGATCGAAACGTAAAGAGATAATAGATAACTGCAGAAAGCAAAGAACTGTGGGATGACTAATTGGTTTAAGTGATAGGAAAATGATGGAAAAAAGAAAACTTCCAACCCGATATCTTAAGAGTTGGGAAGAAGGCACCAAGGAGTTTTGATGTTGGGTGGGGGTTGGTGGGAAATAAACGTCCATCTATTACGTCCATCTTGATATTTACTAACGATGCGGCAGATTTTCACGCTTCGGAAACTTCTGGTGAGAAGATATGGTTTAAATTGATGCTGTGGTTATTTCGTACTGTATTTGATTATTTCATTATTTGTTCATTTGGTTATTTCGTACTGCATTAGGAATTGATTTATTGGTTATTTTGTGATGCATTTCATCGGCCCTCGTTCCCTCTCCCCCCCATTCCCCCGTTGTGGGATCTGCATGCTTTCGATGCTGTCTCGCTGGTGTTGGAGCTTGCAGCCTTTCGTAGCAGACATTGTCGGCAGTACAGTCATCGCGTGCCACCTACCAAGCTGCCCCTTGTATCAGGCATTTCCTGCAGCATATCTAATTTCAGATGTTTTCATTGACTGTTGAAGCCATCTCACCATTCCTCAACAGCATGTTCGATTTAAAAAACAATTGTCAGAACATCTATGCGTGTACTGCTGTCAGTGTGCAAAATCTGGTTTTAAGTGATGTAGTGGCGATCTGCATGATGTGATTTCAAAGATCGCATTCGAGTGTATTCACAAACGGAGCTCTGTTCGGCGTTCAGCCTGACTTCGCTCCAAACAGGATCTGTAACAATACTAAGTTTTATGATTTAATAAATTATTATTAATTTATTTTCTGCTAGTCCCGGTTAATTCAAGTACCGCCTAATATTTTCGTGCTGGGGTTGCCTTTACCACCACGCTTAGCATAAACAGCGATAGGCATAGCCATTCCAGAGCAGCGTAATGCGCTGCAGTGAAAAACTAATGCTGCAGCTGATCTTCTGTCACCATGCTAACCAAAAATTAAGTGCGCGTCTCCGGGAAGTCATATAATGTGTCACTTGACTATCAGGTATGCTGTAATGTTTAGAAATGGGCCTCCCAAATGCAGTTCTTTCATACTTTCGTTATGTGGTGGAAGCCAGGACACCAGACAAGTAAATAAAAAATACAAGATGGAGGGACGAGGCTGATAGTTTAATCTGATAAAATACCGTGTGGTCGTTTAATCAGTATTTAGGAGGCGTGATTGGTTGGTGGCTGCCGTTTATTGGCTTCCCATTGGTTAATTGCCGTTAGAAAATTATGAAGATTTATTCGCCGGTAAAAATTTTAATGAAAGTAATTACAATCACTCGTTCTACAGCTGGCCGCATGGGGTCACGACCAAGAACGAGAAATGGAACATAGGGTAATATTAATACATACATTTACCACGATAAGTGGATGGAAGACGGAAGGGTTGTGAGCCGCTGATACCGTTCCTAGGTGAAAGATGTAGTTTAGTTATGAAGCCCTCTTGACAGCCATACTCAGAAACCATACATACCGTACGAGAGTAGAGGGCATTCCAATCGGGAACCACTCTCACAGCAAACAAATATTTTCAGCAGTCGTGCTTGGATTCCGTAGTGGCAAGTGTTCACGGATGACCTGCGGTGCTGTCAATATAATTTAGTAAAAGCCTGAAATGTGCACAAAAAAACAAGAAACAACGTTTCGAAGAACTTCGTCATCAAGTTTTTTTTGTTTTTTCGATACGTCGTTTCTTGTTTTATGTGCATATTTCAGGCTTTTACTAAATTACACCGCTTATAAATTATAAGTATTTCTCTCTCTATAGTGTCCTGGATATACGGTGCCAGGTCGGAAAAAAGGAAGAATGGATCGGGATTAAATTTCGAAGAATTTTGTGTGTCAACATAAGGCCAAATCTCAAGCGCCAGAAGCTCTAGTCCCCGCTCCTGAGAGGCATTCAATGTGATTAACATTCCTAAGCCCGCGAAGACTTTTAGTGAATCTTCTCTGAACAGATTCAATTAAAGGGCAATTACATCCATTTTGACATGCACGTGATAATTTTGGACCACTTAAACAATAACTAAACACAAGAATTGCGGTAAGAATACGTTACGTACGTCCGATACAACAATATAATTACTGCAACACCAAAACACGAGACGGGGCCGCCATTGTTTTGCTGGAACGCGCAGAAATTAATGCCGACAGATGGTAGTCATCGATTTCGACACGCAGCCGAATGAGATAGCTCTATTGAGTGTGAGAGCTCAAGCGACCGACGGCCTTAACTGGCCACTACAACTGTCGGCCAGGTAAGGCCG
>JAHWFP010213974.1:3891-21963 GCA_023313725.1 Lithobius niger | reverse complement strand
TTTTCAAGAAAAGTTTCTTCCACCTGTGCAATGATTTATTGAATAAACAGAAAGTTGTCAGAGAATTAAAACGAAAGGAAGACTTTTCATTGTTTTAATAGCATTTTAAATAGAAAAAAAATAAAGATAAAATAAAATAAACTCAGGTGTTTCCATAAACAACTTAAAGACGAAGACTGATCCAAAGAAAGCTAGGTTCATTTTTGACGCAGTTTAGTGGGCAACATACTCGGAGATATTCGTTGGTTGAATTGAGTTACTGAATGCAAGACTCCCTGCCAAAACTAATGGATAAGACTGCCCAGCAGTGAAGCCGACATTTTCACTGTCCATATTTCATTGTCCGTGACTGTACCTCAGTATTAATAAATAAAATTATTATTAAATTTCGAAATTCAAAAATGTCACAGTTATACTTTGAAATGAGGTCGTTTGTGCTCAGAGGGTGAAGGAGGTGGAGGCAGGTTTACTAACGAACACATTTATTGTCACTTACGTCTGCTCTCGTTTGCTTACGTCTGCTCTCGTAACGAACAAGACTGCACCATGCATCTTCACGTAATATTTGGATAAGCAAACTTGAATGTGATCACTACAAACGAATTGGATGTCCCGACTTATAACGGTTATATATTGTCCAGTGGTTCTGAAGCAGATAGCCACGGGTGAATGGTGCCAATGGAGCAGCCCTCCCATCACCTGCTTAATTTTTTTTTAAGTTTCTAGCTCCCCATGACGTGGTTTAATCAAGGAAAGAAAACTTTGCAATGAGATTACTTAAAAAGGTGAGGGATTATTAAGTTCTTTTTAATATCAAGGCAAACGAAATAAAAACTATGCACCAGACACCCCTAACCCTTTAACAAAATACAAATGGTTAGTTTTTTGTATCCTAGTTTTGTAACTATCAAATGTCGATATTAAACTCATAAATTTTATTGAATACGGCTCTTTTGTTGTATTTTAAAAGAAAATTCGTGTAAACTTGACAAATTTCGCGTGTTTCGCATAGGATTAACCAATGACATCGAATAGTATATTTATTAAGGCCACGGCCCAAAGCCATGCGCCATGATACACTAGTTAGCTTACAGTTTAATCTGCACCTAAACCAAAATTATCAATGGGAAACATGGAAACAAGTGGACATCGAGCGAGTTCTGCCAACAATCACGAATGGGGCAGGTACAAATCATTGTTGACAGAACTAGAGAAGGCGTTGGTCATCCTTATCATTTGAGCAATATCGTGACCTATCGTGGCTGAACTACCACGATAGGTCACGATATTGCTCAAATGAACTACTCGTATCTTCTGTTGTAGGATCAATGGGCATTGTAGCCTAATGGATAACAACCGAAAACCTCGCAACGTTATAAAACAACGTCGTTTGGCGCCCTAGTGACATTGTGTTATAATGCCCTCGATTTTCGGTCATTTTCCTTTAAATAGCAACCACATATTGTTCGAATCGTGGCTGCAACAAAAAACGAATCGTGCTGACGTTCTTTGGCTTAGTAAGCTTGACTGTGCATGCAACAAGGTTTACACAAACATGTCATTGTTATTGCTTGTTTGGTGAAAGGTTCTCTGCTCGTGTTTATGGATTGTAACTCGAATCCGAAGTACCCCATCACCGTTCATGCAGAGCAAACTCAACGACGAAATTGTCCCTTCAGCATACGGCTATTAAAAACATTTTCAATAGAAGTTGTCTGAACAGGCTATTCGTCGTTGAGCTTCCACTGTGCGAACAGTGATGGATCACTTCGGAATCGAGTAACAATCCATAAACATAAACAGAGAGCCTTCAATGGCAAACTGGGTTATTCGTCGTGCGAACGGTGATAAAACGTGTAATTACAGGGCGGAGAACCAAATGGGCTCGATAAGTGATAAATAAACGTATATTTGAAAGCTGTACATTAACAAATAAATTCAAAATAATGAAAAATATGATAGACGGTTGCATCATTATGGCTACCATCAGGCTTCCTTGGTAATCTAAAGTTGAGGAACGACTGGCATGAATGCCTATTGGTTGGGAGGCAACCTTCATAAGGGCTGTCCATCAACAATAGTTACCAGACTGATGGGAAGCACGTAGTTAAGTGTTTCCAGTTACCAGTGGGAAGCACGTATAAAAGTGTGAAATGTGTAGGAATAAGAAATAAACGTTATTCATAAGTATAAATATTAAAACAAGTACTGGTATGCATAAAGTCGCTTGTGTCAATGCGTTCTAGTTCTAGTCAACCACAAAACTATTCCTTCTACAAACTTTCCTTGCTACGTTGTTGACAGAGTTCTGCTAACACTGTCTTTGTAACAGTGGTGCATTGTTTGGAATCCACAACGAGAATCATATATACGTATGGTATAAAAGAAATTGTACAACTCTTTCATTGTTGGATCATTGTTGTGGCAGTGGATATATACATATAATGAAGACATACAGCTGCAACAATGAAACCGTTAGGCCGACCGCGCACTGAGCGACTTAGCCGCTCGGCATGGTCGCTGCAGCCAATGAGAATGCTTACCGTTTATGTAAAACCACGCACTAATCATTTTCATTGGCTGCAGCAACCTGGCCGCGCGGCCAAGTCGTTCAGTGTGCGGGCGGCCTTATCTTACCGGTATTATTGTAAGAACCACTGCTAGGCATAGTTACAAAAGAAAACGAGGGCCGTTAGTCTTACTTACGTAGTAAAAATATCATCGCCATCTATGTTGAAGAATCCCTAAACGTTTCTAAAGTATTATTAAACTATTTCACCCTTTAAATTAAAAACTATTAATTTTTAAAATAATTAACTAGTAAGAACCACTGACGGGCATAGAATTCTTACTTACGTAAGTAAAATTCTCAAATAATGCATTTATTGCAGCTGAACAATGAACCGAAGGAGTGTTAAATTTAATTAAAATAAACAAATAATGTATTTATCGTAATTATTGAGTTTTACGAACGAAGTTGGAGCAAAGAACATTCCTGCCAACAGTTACTCGTTATACTATAACAACAATCGCTCTGTTACTAACAATGCAAATCGTTGATGTTCAAGTTCAAATTTAATACGAGAGAATACACAAAAACCTCAACGCTCTGCTCTCGTTGTGCTCGTTGATGTCAGATTTTATTAGAGGCCTTGGCATACAGCCGTACGCCCCTTCTAACCTAAAAATGCACTCAATTACATCAAGAACTCGACCAACTTAATAAACATCACAAGCCAACAAACTCACAGCGTAAACACCATTCCGCACAACTCCACAACAACTCCAAGTTGCACCAACCTCAACTTCACAACAACCCCAAGGTGCTCCAACTCCACACTTTGCTACTCATGACAAGGCCGCCTTCTCTTTCCCATTTAGATGTACAAAGATGTGCTCGTTGATGTGCAAAGATGTTCGACAATGGTTCGGCAACAATGTGCTAAGACAGTCACTTTATTGCAACAATGGCTCGTTTGCTAAACATTCAACTTGTCATTGTACAAATATGTAAGACAATGCCATTCGGCAACAATGCGGAAAGTTTTTCGCTTTATTGCCGTCGTGGCTTCGCCACTCTGGTTTCATCGAAAGTCCTACCACAGTATAGCTGAACGCCATCGTCTAACTGACACATAACACCAAGGGTAAGTAGCAGTTATACGATGGCGTTCGGCAACAATTTGGTAAGACTTTGGTTGTTTACCCGAGGGCAATAAAGCGAAGTCTTACCGCATTGTTGCCGAACGTAACATATTTGTAATCGATGAGTTGAATGTTTAGCAAACGAGCCACTGTTGCAATAAAGCGACAGTGTTAGCGCATTGTTACCGAACCATCGTCGAACATTTGTACAACAACGATTTGCATTGTTAGTTACCGAGCCATTGTTGTGATAGTATAATGAGCCATTGTCGGTGAGAATGTTCTTTGTTTTAACTCCGTTTTTAAAACTCATTAATTGCAATAAATGCCTTATTTGTTTATTTTAATCACTTTTAACTCTTTCCTTCAAGTCTTTCTTCAGCCGCAATAAATGTATTATTTTGGGAACAATGATACGTAAACATTGATAGCCGTAGTTGACTTACGGAAGACAACGGTTTCATTGTTGCAACAGTGTGTTTCCATGGTATAAATTCACTGCTGCAACAATGGTCCAACAATGAAAGAATTGTACAATATGGTTTATACCTTTATTACCCTTGATAACAGACACCTAAATTTATCATTGAGTAACGATAACTAAGCAAACGGCGACATGTACTACAATCAATTTTTTGAGCCGTGTATTGAGAATGCTTATCTGATTGTAGACAGCAATTGTGCAGATTTTAAGTTAGAGCGTATGGATTTGTGGGCCAGTAAGCTCTGAAATAAAGTAAAGTAAAGCAGATTAATAACAGCTAGGAATTGTTCAGGAGATATTGGGGTCGAACCAATTCTTTACTACTATTCAATAAACTTGTTTCTTCAAACAATAAGTTGTATTTTTTAGTAACCAACAGTTGGTAAACAGTTGCTGAAATCTCGCCTGAATATTATAGACTACGTACCAAAAAAGATTAGGGAGTAGCCTATATTAAATTATTTGTATACTTGTTTATTCAGAGTAACATTTTTTAATTTCTATGATTTGTACTGCCTCATTCTGAATTATGTCAAGTCTGTAAAAATCAACGTATATATTTTTTTCAAACTACTCAATTTCTATCTGGTCAGAGCCTCCTAGAATAAAGACCGCGTATGCTTTATCTTTCATAATGCTCCACAAAAGGCAACAAAAATGTCAGCGTGACAGCTTTTGCTAAGTTGCGTCATCGGTTTGGAAACTTCATCATTCAAATTCGCCATTTCAAATAGCGACAACACCTAGTAAACCGCCCCCCCCCCCCCCTCACCTTCTACTCCTGTAGTTGATGTCAGATGAATATTTTGCCATGTCCTCGTCCGAGTGTAAACACCAACCGGAATTCGTCCTGCGCGTAAGCCTCTCATTTATGCCATTTTTATCATAACTCACTCGAACAAAGAAAAATTTTTTTTTGGCTAGATTTCCACAACACTTACCTGTATCAATTTGGTGTGGAGCCCCTGACCCATTTCCACACCTCCGTGTGACACCAGAACGGTGCCATCGGTGTAAATATGGACGAGAGCTGCTCCCTACAGCAAACCAAAGAACAAATAGACATATTTATTTATGTCACTCAACATTTTTTTGTCAAAAGATTTATACTAGTGTGCATTCTCCTAGCCACCCGACAATAATTGAATAACTGAATTGAATAATTTCATTTTCTATTTTGATTTTATTTCGTTTATAACTAGTTTTACTTATAAACTTCTGCACCCAGTAAACTGACCAGTTTTGCCACACAATTCCGTCATTAACCCAGTACATAATCAAACAGTACAAAGATACCCCTAAGACATTTCATCTATCTTGCTGTATTTTCTACTGACCTGGAACAAATACTCAACTCCAAAGCCACACCCGTATAAAATTGGTACTATCGCTAGGCCACGCTTCATCCAACGGTTATCCCTGCAATAAGTTAGCACGATCAAATAAATTAAGTAAGAAGAAAAAAAAAACAAGTTTGGTCACTTACACTTCCCAGCATCCACTTGCATAACTTTATTTAGACCAGGGGATTTTAATTTATTTGTTTTAAATTTTAGAATTTAATTTCAAATTGCCTTTTGACTCGTCACATATTGATGTTTATCCATTACCAGATGTAGGTGAAATACATGACCTAGTGTATTATTTGACTTCTACCTTAAGCCGTCCCTGCATTGTAAGAAAATGGCTGCCGTTGTTTATCAATAGTTGGTCAGCGTGAATCGATGCATTACCTCGGTTTTCGTGAAACCATTTCTCCGGTATGGTCTCCTTCTCTTTTGAAAGATTTACGAAGGGACTTCCGGGCTCCTGGGATATTCTATATGGTGCTAGACTGTATAGAGTACGGATTGATCCCTTAGCAATACGTAGAGAACAACAAGCCCTTTCATTTAAGATCAGTCACGGATTTTTAACACGCGACTTGCCTTAGCTCAGTTCATTCGACCAGAGGAGCAATCTTTGAAACTAGCAGGTTCTCTGGTTCGTCTAGACTTCAGAAGACATGTTGATACCATAAGAGTATCCCTGCCTGGAAGTTTTCAATCAGCATTACGTTATCTACTCTTTAAAAAAATCCAAAAAAGACAGGCATTCCGAATTTGCGAGATCTTTCGTTAACCTTGCTTGTTATTGTTGGATATAAGTTAATGACCCGGAATGGTTCAACAGACTAGCTCCTTATTACTGCAGTGATAAAACTTTATTATTATTATTATATTACTAGGACAGCCCGCCTTATATTACCGGTTTTATAGAGCATTGTTGTGATTTTCCGTTTGCATGAAAATATTGTGATTTCCCGTTAGCAGTCGCCCAAGCTTTCATTAGATTTAGTTAACAAAGGGTTAATAGACATAGATGCCTAGATCCCCACTTCGGATTTCAACGGAAAACAGATTATCGAGATTCCCACTGCTGACACACACACACACATACATGTGATTTCCCGTTAGCAGTCGCCCAAGCTTTCATTAGATTTAGTCAACAAAGGGTTAATAGACATAGATGCCTAGATTATGAAAACATTGTGACTGGAAAAAAAACATGACGTCATCAGCACTGTGCCTCTTTTTTGTAAAGCTAATTCGAATCATTACTTATACGGACAATTCCGTTTGACAGACACACAAACAAACGAAAGAATTAGGCTTGTCGAGATTCCCACTGTGACTTCAATAGTTAGCAGTAGGAATCTCGGTAATCTGGCGACACACAAACAAACAAACAAATATTATGATCTTAGTTATATAGATTACTACTAGCCATGTCGTTCGTGCTTCCATACTTTGTGCAATTTCTTTGATCCCAAAAGCTGATCCCATATACTGATTTATTTCGACGCAAACTAATTACAATTGTTGCTGACATTCGTTCATCACATACCTCAGCACGCCTGTATTTCATCTATACATCATTCAAAACATACGATTTGTTTGTTTGTTTGCATGTTTGTATGTCTACTCCTCCAGAAGTAAACCCTACGAAGGTGAGAGTAGGGCTAAATGAAAGATTGAGAGAGCAAAGAGAGGAACGCATTGAAAAGGTTTAGTTTAAGTGGAAATCGCTCGCTTTGCTCTCTCAACCATGTATCTCCATGCTTCAGAAACACGAATGTTGGACAACCTTTTAAAACCTATAGATCTGCTTTTTTCCGTGCATCACTCAGTTGAAGCAAAATAAAAATATGATCCAAAATACGTCGTTATTATCGATTTTTTTTTGCAACCAAGTTTCTTTCTGCAGTTCGTACATTGAACTACAATCCATTAATTTAAAATTCAAAGTTCATAACATTTGTCACCAACGGCTGGCTCGAAAACAGAGTGAAAATAGCAATAGCATTTCGTTAAATTCTTTTGATTTTTTTACTGGTTTTATCAAGCATTTGCTTGGCGTAAAAAATAAAATATATTCAGAACGCTTTAACACTATAAATCTACACTCACTCGAATTACGAAGATTTACAATGGACCTGACACATTCAATTTTATTTAACTAGTCAGCACAGAAATCGTTGTTTTTTTTTCCGATCATGGGCTATGGTAATACAAGGGGTAACCAACGAAAAAAGTTGTGAAGCATGTTAGGAGGGATGGCTGCAAATATATATTTTTTAAACCGCATATGGAAGGTTTGGATCACCCTACCCACCGACTTTGTATTGGCAACCTCTGAAGCGACTTTCAGAAGAGGGTTGAGGATGTCGATCTCAGAGGATATTTTCGATGGGTTTTCGGTGAATTTTTTGTTGGCTATAGATGTCTTCGTAAATTTTATTAATTTCCAATTTGTCACATCGAAGATCTGGACTTGAGCTGGAATTTAGCTGGGCTTGCTTGTTCTTCTTCTTGGCAGAAGTTTCTACTATGCTCTGTACAGATCAAACTTTTTGTCCTGTAAAGCTGGTTCTTAGCTTATTTTACAGGTATTGCTCCGTAGTTGTGCCCTTTCTATAAAGCCTTTTCTAATTGGTCAAGTGGTTCAGGGGTTAGGGAGCTCTAAACGACCAGATTGATTGTTTTACATTGTTTAAACATTGTTATTATGTAACAGTGCCAAATCTGCAAACGCCAGCAGAAGACATAGGCTGAAGATTAAAAGGTTTGTTTCCATATTGGTTTGTACAAACCGTATTTGATAAAGATACAAAACATTAAAACAAGCTAATCTGAATTGCATTGTAAGCCAAAGTAGCACGAATTAGAAAACAACGAACTCGCTTGATGCTTAAGGTAAGGTTTAACTGATCCGAATTCAAAACAGCAAAGGATCACAAACTTTCCCGTAAGGTTTCAGGTATACTGCAGTTTTTTTGTATTGTTTAGTCCACGTGAAACCTGAACTGCTGTGTCAAACCATTATACATGTAAATACAAGTAAAGCCAGAGCCCAAGTTTCAAAACTTTTCATGCCCAAAGAAAGAAAGAATAACGTAAGGCTACACACTCGACTACTTTCTTGACTAAATTTTTTCAACGTTCTTCAGTCACGTCGTCTACTTTCCGTTCACCACCCCAGTTGTGATACATATATCAATTTTCAAGCACTTTTCCAGGCATGGACTTGCTTACTAGTTTCCAGGACATTTCCAGGTTTTGAAGGACTTGCACGAACCGTGAATTACCTGCAGAGCTGTCCTAAGCCCACTAAGATGATTAGTTTTTAAACATTTTCCAGCGATGTCGTTTAGTCAAGCAGAATGCACCAATCATTAGCTGATGTATCGTGTGCAAAAGTAAAAATGGTAAAAACGTTTGAACACAGCAGTAAGGTTTCACGTGGACTAAACAGTACAGCAACACTGCAGTATGTGAACTCTTGCAGGAAAGTTAGTTTGTGCTCCTTTGCTGTTTTGACTTTGGATAAATTAAACCCTACGCTAAGCATCAAACGAGTTAGTTTTCGTTTGCTAATACTTCTTGTCTTACCTGTTAAATTGTTGCACAGTTTGGTGACGAGACCAATAGTTACTCTGTCTAACGCATTCTTGCCAGCATCGGTCAAGGGTACAATGGACTAGAACATCGTTATAGTAGGTCTTGTGATTTTCAGCGACCATATTGACTTCTCTCAACTACATCAAAGGGTTAGCCAAAACATGAACTGGTGAATTTTGGAAGAATGTTGATATGTATGCTTATTGATTAGTGGGCTAACCTTGAACACGTCCATCTGTAAGTGAGCGGCAATATCAGTGACAATAGCTTCAGTCATAAATTTTGCCTGTGGTGTACCAAATGCCCTGAAGGCAGTATTAGACGGCAAATTGGTCTTGCATAGGAAACCGGTTACTTCCATATGGGGAATGTTGTATCCACCTTCCAGTTTCACCATTGTGCATTCCAATACCTAAAAAAGAATGCATTGTTTTTTCCTTTAATATATTTTTAAAGAGTACCTTAAATTCCTGTCGTATACATACTACATCTGTCGTAATATTCACTTCGAGGCCACTAAAAAAAAAAGTCCCTCAAACCTAAATTAAGTAATTAGAATAAGAATGGTACTCTGGATGGTTCATGTAATTCAACTAATGATGTTTTCATCTTCTTAATCTCAAACTCATCGAGTCTGAGTCATTTCACCGACACCCAGTTCAGCGACTGCCAGCGCACCGACAGACCAAGACGTCTTTTTAACCAAGACACGTTCGACAGTGACGCGCAAATAGCAAAGCAGTGATGCACTCGAGGGATGGGACGGGGGGGGGGGGGGGCAAAGGAAGCAGGCTCCTTCCCCCAAGACCCCAAGTTAAGAGGAAAATTTGGTATGCCCTGACGTCGAAGTACGCTACCCACTCCTTGAGTACGCTACTCCGTTATGGGCCCCATTTTTGGCCAAAGACATCGACTTAATTGAATCTGTTCAGAGAAGATTCACTAAAAGTCATCGCAGGCTTAGGAATGTTAACCACATTGAATGCCTCTCAAGAGCGGGACTACAGCTTCTGGTGCTTCACCGATTGAGATTTGACCTTATGTTGACATACAAAATTCTTCGAAATTTAATCCCGGTCCATTCTTCCTTTTTTTGACCTGGCACCGTATATCCATTTATAAGCGGTGTAATTTAGTAAAAGTCTGAAATGTGCACCTAAAACAAGAAACGACGTATCGAAAAAATAAAACAACAACTTGATGACGAAGTTCTTCGAAACGTCGTTTCTTGTTGTTTTTTTTTTTTGTGCACATTTCAGGCTTTTACTATCGACAGCACCACAGGTCATCCGTGAACACTTGCCACTACGGAATCCAAGCTCGACTGCTGAAAATATTTGTTTGCTGTGAGAGTGGTTCCCGATTGGAATGCCCTCCACTCTCGTACGGTATGTATGGTTTCTGAGTATGGCTGTCAAGAGGGCTTCATAACTAAACTACACCTTTCACCTAGCAATGGAACGGTATTAGCGGCTCACAACCCTTCCGTCTTCCATCCACTTATCGTGCTAAATGAATGTATTAATATTACCCTATGTTCCATTTCTCGTTCTTGGTCGTGACCCCATGCGGCCAGCTGTAGAACGAGTGATTGTAATTACTTTCATTCAAATTTTTACCGGCGAATACATCTTCATAATTTTCTAACGGCAATTAACCAATGGATTGCCAATAAACGGCAGCCACCAACCAATCACGCCTCCTAAACACTGATTAAACGACCACACGGTACTCGTCCCTCCATCTTGTATTTTTTATTTACTTGTCTGGTGTCCTGGCTTCCACCAGATAACGAAAGTATGAAAGAACTGCATTTGGGAGGCTTAAACCCATTTCTAACCATATACAGCATACCTGATAGTCAAGTGACACATTATATGACTTCCCGGAGATGCGCCCTTAATCTTTGGTTAGCATGGTAACAGAATATCAGCTGCAGCATTAGCTTTTCACTGCAGTGCATTACGTTGCTCTGGATTGGCTATGCCTATCGCTGTTTATGCTAAGCGTGGTGGTAAAGGCAACCCCAGTACGAAAATATTAGGGGGATTTGAATTAACCGGGACTAGCAGAAAGTAAATTAATAATAATTTATTAAATCATAAAACTTAGTATTGTTACAGATCCTGTTTGGAGCGAAGTCAGGCCGAACGCTGAGCAGAGCTCCGTTTGTGAATACACTCGAATGCGATATTTGTAATCACATCATGCAATCACCACTGCATCGCTTAAAACCAGATTTTGCACATTGACAGCAGTACACGCAAAGGTGGTTTGACAATTTTTTTTTAAATCGAACATGCTGGTGAGGAATGGTGAGGTGACTCCAACAGCCAATGAAAACAGCTGAAATCAGTTGTGCTGCAGGCAATGCCTGATACAAGGGGCAGCTTGGTAGGGTGGTACGCGATGACTGTATACTGCAGACAATGTCAGCTACGAAAGGCTGCTCAGCTCCAACACCAGCGAGACAGCATCTAAAGCATGCAAACCCCACAACGGGGGATCGGGGGAGAGGGAACGAGGGAGTTGTCGGTCAGCCGCTGAAACGCAGCACAAAATAACCACTGGATCAATTCCTAATGCAGTACGAAATAACCAAATGAACAAATAATGAAATAACCAAATACAGTACGAAATAACCACAGCATCAATTTAAACCATATTTTCTCACCAGTAGTTTCCGAAGCGTGAAAATCTGCCGCATCGTTAGTAAATATCAAGATGGACGTAATCAGATGGATTTTATTTCCCACCTACCCCCACCCAACATCAAAATTCCTTGGTGAATTCTTCCCAACTCTTAAGATATCGGGTTAGAAGTTTTCTTTTTTTTATCATTTTTCCTATGACTTAAACCAATTAATCATCCCACAGTTCTTTGCTTTCTGCAGTCATCTATTATCTGTTTACATTTCGATCTATTATGCATGAGTTTTTCAGAACCATTTTTTAACGTGATAGTCAATGTGGGGGAAATTTCGTTTTTTTGTTGGTATTTTGTCTTTCTGCGATTAAATTCTTACTGGTGTATGCCATAACTGAGAATCTATACACACGCTAGTGTGTCGCGCCAAGTTAGGCAACAAACATCACAACAAATATCATATCAATTCAATTATGGAGGTTGTAAACCATTGTTAGCGCGACGCCATAGCGTCAGCGTCTTATATCTTGAAGCATAGTTGGGCACATTTCAGGTACTTGGAGAAAAATAATAATGCTGTACAAAAGCTTAAATTGTGTTGAAATCGTGAGCAATGACTCACCTCACAAAAATTAACTCGTGTAGGAATGCCAGTTAAGCTGCTTTCAATGCAAAATCTGACCCTCAATAACGTTGTAAATGTGTTACTATAGTTACTAGCTAGCTAGCTACTAGCTAGCTACTAGCTAGCTAGTCCGCTCATCCCCATGTTAATTTCCATAGGGTGATTATTCATCGATACCGAGATAACGGGAAGGCTTCCAACTACGAAATTGGACGAATGGTTACAGTACGATACGAACTGCCTGCCTTTTATGGTTTAGAGGTTGGGGGCGTAACGGGAATGGCGTGGCAGGGCGCGTAAGTACGAAAATATTGTTATAACCATTATTAGTATTGTCGGCATCATCTCTCATTGGACGGCCAAAGTTCGGACAATGACAACGTGTATACTGACGTGCGTGCCTAGACACATACTAGTGTACCGCGATAAATTTAAACAACGCTGCAAAGAAATTGTATTCACGTCCAATTCACGAAAAAATAAACCAACTCTAATAACAAAGTCAAAAACTGGTAAAGAGGCCACCAAGTTGAGAGTGGTTCGCCCCTTCAAAGGAGTGATATCAACATACCAAAACTAACTAAATAAAACAAATTACAAAAAAATTAAAACCAAACCAAAAACCTATAAAGGGGTGACTAAGTTGAGAATGGTTCGGCCTATAGGCAAAAGATAGTGGCAAATTATTGAAAACCAATTTCTTGTTGAAGTGGCACTTTATTACACATCTGCACGGTAGTCACTATACACAATTAAAAAAAAAAGGAGTGATATCATATCAAAAACCAAAACTGGTAAAAAGGGCCGCCAAGTTCCGAATGGTTCGGCCCTTCAAAGGAGTTATACCAACACACCAAAACATTCGCCAACTTAATCGCACCGAATAATACTTTGGACGTTAAATGAAAACTTGAACATTGCTACCGAAAGTAGCAATGTTCTAGTTTTTATTTAACCTTCGAACTATTAAGCGGTGCGATTAACTTGGGTGTTGATATCACTCCTTTGAAGGGCCGAACCATTCGGAACTTGGCGTTTCTTTTTACCAGTTTTGGTTTTTGATATGATTGAAATTTCTGTGGCTGTAGTCTGTGAAATGCCCGTGTCTGTCAAATGGCAGTTGGTGAAATGGCTGTCTGTGGCTATATAGGGCCTAATTTAAAATTTCATTCAAATTGCATGCGTTTTCTTCAAAAGTGTTGTTCATCGGTATGATCTGTAAGCAGATTACAGCATTTTTGTGCAGCCTTTGATAAAAACGCACATGTATGATTTGATAAAGGGCACTTCCAGGCACTTCTGTGAAGTTATTCAATTAAACTACGTAGTCTTATAATAATTGTGCCAACAATTTCAGCATTCTTTCATACATTCGGTCGTGGTTACTTACATATTCAGAATAATCCATGGAATAACCACCATTACTGTAGCATTTTGCTTGCAGTGCAACCAGTTTTCCGTCATTGTTGAAACCAACCTATAACAAAGCGTAGAAGAATTAAACTTATAATTATTCCAGTAGTGGAGTGTATCCGTTAGTGAGAATCACTTCATTCGTTACCTTATAACGGAATAAGTATGGATGGCGCCCTCCAGTAATAGCCATGTCTTCATCCCGATCAAACATGTAGCGAACTGGTCGATTTAATCTATATACACATGTACAAATGACATTAGTCAGCGACAGAAATAATTGGTGAGGGTTGAAGCAGCAGTTAATATGAGACGCTCACTGACAGGACAGACGCGCTCACACGACCAATCACACGATACCTATAGCAGCAAATCTAATGAAATGTAAACTGAATAAAATTTGGCTGCTTACGGCTTAAAAAGTCCCCTAAAAAGATGGTAAGCCACAACATACATGGCTCCGTTATCTGTGTGAATGATGTAAAATGTGTGTGATGTGCAAGGAAAATAAAATCAGGTTTGCATGGAGTTATACAATCTGTAACAGTTTTGCGTCTTGGGGAAATTTTAAACAAGTTCATGGTTCTTTCTTTTGTTAACTCTGATTATGTAAGTCGCCAGGCCCAACGTCGTTTTTTTCCACTTCTTCTTGATGTACAATTCGAGTGCTACGAATCATAATATGGTAGTTTCCTGTGGCATGCTTTACGACAGAATACGACTGTTTGTTCATCCCGTATAGGGCCCCTGCATGGTCCAATTTTATGCGGCGATTGGAGTCCTGAATACATTAGTCAAGTTTGAACGAGTTGGTAGAAGTGTACTTGAATTGTCGAATTGATTCAACTGTTCTAAGGGTCGGGGAGGGGGGGGGGGGGGAGATGTGGCTTGGTGGATTGTGTAAAAGCGTCTTCATACAACCCGAATGTCGTATTTGCCTAAAATGTTACGAATTTGCTTGTAATTGTCCCGGTAAATAAGTAATGGTCCAATCTAAAGGCACGAACTTCGAAGAAGTAATAAGTTGGCTTCCAGGTTGTTGGCTGTGCTTCAGTTTCTAACATTCTTAATGACTCCCTGCACGAATGTTCCACGAAAGTCGTAAAGGCCATACTTTCGTTTAATTTCTCAACTTCAACTAAATGGTCGTAGAGTCTTCAGCATTAGGCCATTCAGAGATATGTTACCTTCGCGAGAAAAATGGCTTGCAACATATGGCTCGGATGTGCTGAATCAAAATGTGTGGTGCGAAAGGTTTTTGTGGGTTTTAAATAATGGGTAGTGCAGAACAGTTTTAGAAAATGGTCTTTCTGAACACATTTCCATATAAGGAAGAGAACCATCTCGGGATTGGTGCTCTACAGTGAGCCAACTGAGTGTTGAAATTAGTTTAGCCTTGTCAAAACGTGGGAGGTTAGCCGATGATCATTTGAGCCACGCAAAACTATGATGGTATGCTGAATTGAACAATACTGTATACGGTCAATATGTGCAGAATTTTCAAGATGGACACACCAGCTGGGACACCTTGATCAGGGCGTCAAAATTCCCTTGAAACTTCACTTAAGTGGTCTTGAAGAAGGTGTCCACAATGTCAACAATATGCTGAGGAGTAAGGCCTTCCACTTGACCCTCTGATTCGACCTAAACGAGTGTTTTATGTAAGCATGTGAGCATTACGTTAGGCTGCTGTTGTGTTTTATACTTGGTTTTAATAATGAAGACAGTCAGATTGTAAGATGAACCTAGATTATATACCGACTTCCCGCATAAATCAACATCAACCAACATCTCACATTCCAAGACAAGCATGCTTTTGCTACAATGCAGTTATATACCTACTATGTGGACTGCTACATCGGGGTGGTTGCAGACCAGGAGAGATCACTACAGCAGCGATCAAACATGTTTAGGCCTGCAGGCTTATATAACAAAGTTAAAGACAGAAGAACGAAGATCATTAAAATATCTCCAATATGCAAAATAGTTCACACTGTATAACTCCATATGTATTGTGTTTTCTCCCAGGTCGAGGTGCCTTGCTCCCCCCCTCTGTAATTATGACACTGAATATGAGAGGAATGAAGACCAGTAACATAACAGATTATGAATTTATTTGCCATGTTGCTCTTTATGTATACGCAAATCGCCCGGAGATGAATCTAACTGCAGATATTTTTCCATTTCTTTTTATTTGGTTGCAAATATAGTCTTGTTAATCTGTTCCATAATTTTCTTTATTTCTTACATATTTTGTATTTATTTACATTTGGAACGTAAGATATATGGTTTAGGAAAACAGAAATTGAAATTGTTTTGACGGCTTGAAGTTTCACTATACAAACGCGTAGAATGTCCCAAATTTTCTACATGATCCTTTCAAACGGCCTACAACCTTACATCAAGAGTTTATAAAGTGTTGCGTTATAATGGAAGCAGAGTATTGCAAGGACACCATACGCATGTGTTCTAGCGTATGACGGAAACAGCATCCAACTGGGGAAATTTTTCTACGGCAAACATCCATCCAACTTATAAGCAATTTAAAAAAAAAAAGGTCTTATTTATGTGTGATGATCGCTCAGTCAGTAAAGCCGTGGTTTTAAAGATCTAAGAATGTTGTGATTCTGCTTATGTTCTGGTAGAAGATTTAATTTCAGTTACCAGTTACGATTTTAAAGAGCGATAGAATCACGTGACACGACCAAACGCTAATTTGGACTGAAAATCAGAGTTCTTGACTCCGTGTTCCTGCTGGTTGTATACAATATCCAACTTATCGTCCATACTGGTATGATGACATGCTATACCAAAGTCAACTGCTAAGTTAATGTAAACGTACATGGTCTTCTTAGGTCTCTCAATTAGGACTATTATATGAAACATTATTGTTATTGACTTGGAGTATGTCCTTATGTTGTATATTATAGGGAAGATACGTACGGTTAAATATGTGTGCATTTTACGACAATTTAAATAAGAACTTTCCCAAATGAATGTCGTAATGAAAATATGATGCTTACTTTTTTGCAGCTAGGGCTACAATTGAGGTATAGTAGAGGGGACGGCTGTCTTTACCACCAAATGCTCCTCCTGAAATAAATATAAAAGTAAAAATAGTTTGGGTCCAGAGGCATTATGATGGTTCTACCTTAACATTAGCATTATATTGAAATGTGTATGTGTACTGAAAAAACTTTTTAAATATTCATACACCAGACACGATTTGAGCACGACAAAACTACTAAGCTTCATTAAACTATAACTGCGAAAATACACAAATATCACAAATATCATTACTACAATTAGGCAAATGTTACCCTGCCTATATAAACTTAAATTTATGGTTAACGAAACAAATATAAGAATTTGTGTACTTCCTGCATAGAGTCACAACTTAAATGTGGATGTACATTTTATGGTTTTACTACAGAAAGTTTGCTTAAGAGACTTCAAAAAATTCAAAATAAAGTTGTTAAAGTTCTTTCTCGTTAAAAAATAAGAAACGGACAAAAGTCTTTTTGCTTGCTTCAACATAGTAACTATTAAACAATCAAGAAATTATATTGCAATTCTTCAGAACTTTTTGGATCAAAGATACAAAACGATTAAAATACCAAAAATCTAAAACTTCAAGAATTTCTAACAGGAGACAATTTGTCCCAATTTGGAGAAATAAGTATGCTCAGAGAAAGAGGCCCTAATTTAAATATACGTAACACCTTACCTGATCTATTACATTTTGAAACTTTTAAAGAGCTAAAAGCAAGTGTAATATATTTTGTAACACAGAATCCGGAGAATTATGTGTAGTACCTGACTATTTACAAATATGAACGTAACACGTAATAAGTTTAAATAGGCCTAAATATGTTGTTCCGGAATGTAAATAATACTGGTGTATATGTTTTAGTTTTTTATTATTTTTATTTTATTCGTGTTTTGTTACTTGAATTAGCAAACTAATTAATGTACTACCTTGACAATTGCTAATGCTAGACATGTAGCACGTGTTGTACAGCCTCGGGTCTACTCTGAATATTGTAAATGTTACATATGTCTTGAACTAAACTCTTCTTAAAGTAAACCTACAAACACTTGAATTCAGTGATTTCAGTAAATTATATTAAAACTGAATTCGTTAATAAAAGGAAGTGATGAGGGTAAGGGAAGGGGGTTGGGACCTAACGTCATACATCTTGCATGATAGAACCACAGATAAAATAACGAAATATAGATACTTGAAATGCAGACAAAATAAGTGATAAATGTAGATGATATAAAATTAGATACCTTTAGACAGCGCAGTGGGTGGCCA